>OMKI01010434.1:29567-44161 GCA_900302315.1 Phycis blennoides | reverse complement strand
ACAGTCTAGGTTTAGTATACTATTTTAATATTCACAATATGGGCCAAAGCACGTTTCTTGATGACAAAGGAACAAGGAAGGAAATGTCATGCAAGACCAACAGTTAATGAGTCAGATATTTCACCGTTTTTATAATTACTCCAACAGGGTAAATCAACGAGGTGTTGCATGTGAAGCTCTGGTTAAAGCGGTGCATGTTTTAACTGTAGCCCAGCACACATTCAGCCCAGATCTTGAGCTGTGGGAGTAAAAAGTTGATCAGAAGTGTGTGGCGTTGGCCCTCGCGGTGGTGCCGTGTCATTCGAGATGCGTCTGGCATTGCAGGACTTTGTTGTGGGGGTCTTAAGTGCAGACATTCCTGGAAAGCCAGAATGAATATGAGGATTCCCATTGAATGTGAGCCATGCTGTGGCAGAGCAGGTGTGACTGTGTAAATTATGCAGCCACCACAGCACATTGGGGCCACCATTTTTGTGAAATGGACTAGCATGCTTCTTCAAATTTAATGGGAATATCCTGATGAAATGATGATCATCAAATACAACATAAGAAAAGTCCAGGATAGGTCATTGCACTATTGAGCTCTCCAGTTCACTAGAAGGTCACTTAATGAAGCCCAGGAGATGGCAGTAGATATGGGATGCATATCTGTTGACAGTTGATTTGCTGAGCAGCTGCAGAAGAAGTTAACTGGAAGACAAGCTTTCTTTGTCTTAGTCCTCAGAATGAAGAAGTCTTGGAGGGGATTGGTGGTCTGGTGAGTCCCAACATGATCCAGTGGGTTCCTCCTGTTGGAGAGAAACCGCCATGAAGGAAACATTCACACACATTGTTGTGGTCATGGCTGTTATCTGCTCGTCAATATTCAGCCGCATGTGATTTGTGAATAAATATGTACCTAAGAGTGTTGGATTCTTTCCCTGCTCTGGCTCATGGTCTACGGTATGAAGCAATTCTTATCATTAAGAGTCACATGTTTCCATCTGTAATGGCAGAGTGAAGCAATCCCTGCGGTTTCACATTTCACCGCGCTGGGAGTGAAATGTGTCATTATCTCGGTTAATGTTGACACTGTTTCATGCTCAAACACAACAGCTGAGCTATTTGAGACTGACCCGGGCCACTCCTCGAGGGCGAGTCCTCCAAAGTAGGTGAGCCTCTCGCATCCTCCCGCAGTCCGCCCCCTGCTCCCGTCAAGTCAGGTTGTGTTGCTCTGCGTGGCTGTGTAAAGTAAGTGGCTTTCCTTTGGGTCGTCCCGGGGTGAATGTGTGTGTGTGTGTGTGTGTGTGTGTGTGTCGTGTGTTCACGTGGTGACCCGGCGTCCAGGTCCCGGTATGTAAACTCTACCGAGGACTGGAGCGGTGAATCACAGCGCTCCAGTGGGCTCCTGCTTCACAAAGTGTTTTCTAAGTTCTAGCCTCGGTGAATACCAAGCGATCGTGGCTCAGAGGTCCTATTGGTGCTGCATACGGTTGTTTCATGAAGTCTTTGGGGGAAATGTAACTTTCTCTCTATCTTTAGAGGTTAACAGATGCAGCCTGTTTGACTCGTGGTCGCGTCACATGTTCTCAGTATTTGTGTACTTTTTGGTAAGTTTTTTTTAACGGCGGTATAACTTTGACCGCTCACTGTCAATTTGTTGATAATCACTAATCTTATTCATTTAGAGATCAAAAATTATAGTTATCCTGGCTTCACAAACTAAATACAATATCTCGTAGACAATAGAGACAACATTTTTGGGATATATTTGAATGAATCACTGCTTTCTTATAAAAAAAGATTTGTTGAGTAGTTAAACTTGTCTACTTGAATATATGATAACTAGTTGAAGTCATTTCCCCACATGACTGGAGCTGGGGAGAGCACGGTGTCTCCCCAACAGGGGCCGGAGCCTCGCCTGGCTCTCCTCAGAACCATAAAGTCAGGATGGTTAATAATCAAGCCAGCCGTTTCACAAGTGTATTTTTTTCTACGCGCTACATTGTCGCAGTCAGTTATTATTGGGGGTAAGATAGCAGCAATCAGGTGATGTCAGAGTTTCAAGGCATGCAGTCACAGGAAACTCCTCAGACTGTGTACTCACTCCTGGGCAGACTGTGACTTCACCTGACTCCAGGGTCCACGCTCCTCCTCACCTACGTCAGCCTACGCAAATCACACGCCGTCATCTCAACATCAATCTGCTTTGATAATACCACCGTCAACAAAAACGTCCAATTTTCATTAACAAAGTGTGTAATACAACGATAATACTCCTAGTCTTACTACCACTAGTAATACTACGACAGTATCAATAAACCCGTGATGGAATGCTATTCGAGTGTGGGGCCTCAGGAATGCTCTTTTGACACAGGTGAGCCTTGGGTCAAAAGGCATTTAGTTAAGTTGGGGCTGCCTGTGGTGATGCATACCTCACTGCACTGAGAGATTCATTCTGCCTGCAGGAGCTGAGCCGTAAACCAGTTGGGAGTCAATAAATTAAAACGGTAGCGGAAAATAAATCATTCACAAACGCACGGCAGTGAAAGAGTGACGTCCCGTTCACCAGAGCGAGGTGCAGGTGGAGTGACGACACGGAGCGAGCGGCTGACTCTGTCAACTCCACAGGGCATGCTGAGGTCCAGGGTCTTCTCCTGAAGGACCAGGAACCTGCCCGCCATGGAGGGGAACGGGGAGATCAGCGACACGGACAGTGGCATCATCCTGCACTCGGGTAAGCCCTCCAGAACCATCTCCCTGAAGGAACTCCGCCTCTCACCTCCACCACCGGGGCTCCACACCTGATCTGAGGCCTCCGGTCTTGGGTTGTTGTGGAGGGATTACGTTTTCAGCACATTAATGAAAATGATACTAATACGATCAACACACGCACACACACACATACACACACCCACACACACACACACACCCACTCCTAAACGCTCTGGGCAGAACGGTTCACATGAGTGATCATTGTGGTATTGTTTTATTCACGGGGCGTCCCCTCCCACCTGCCGGCTCTTGTCTTTGACCTCCGCTGGTAATCCAAGCCAGGAGGGAGCGGTGGTTCTGTGCGTGGCAGAGGAGAGAAGGAACGAGACATTGGAGAGCTTACAGCTGGGCAGGGCCATGGCGAAGATGTCATCCTTTGTGCCCCACAACAAATGCTGTTGGTTGCCGTATTCACACCGTGTCTTTGTGCGTTGAACCTCATTGTGTTTAGTTTACGTTAACTCTAAAACACTGCCAATGCATCCTGACCTGTCAGGGAGAATGGGATTCCAATCAATCTCCTGAATGCATGTGAAAAATGGCTAATTTTTGCCAACGACAGCAACGTCCTTATGGTCTCGGGTGGAAAGGGACCTGGTGTTTGTGTCAGACTCCCAGAATCCCAGCAGGGTTGTATGGAACAGACCAAGGGTGAGGCTCAATGGTCAATGCTAATATTTCTATGTTGTTTTCTTCTGAAGTAGTCCAGCTAATCAACTTGCCTTCCACAATGAGGTGTTGCCCTTTCAGAAGGGCTTATGTACAGACGGGTTTCTGTTGGTCTGTCACGCCTTTCTTACTGGCACAGTGAGGTCACAACCAGCAGGAACCTCATACATGCGGTCTAAAGTCTGATAATCCAAAAGTCATTAGTCACCAGAGTGTGACTGCTTCAGCCAGACACACTGACTTAGTGAAGCCACTCACTGCAGTGAGGCCAGACAGAACAACTCCATGAGCATCCATTGTTAGTGAGAGCATCGCTTTGCTTCAGTGTTTATTTCAAGATTTCATCCATTTATAACGATTTTCAAAAAAGGCATACAAAAAATGATGACCTAAAATACTTGGTAACCGTTTTTAGCACAAAACAAACTGCTGAGATTGATTCAATAAGCAGATCCTTATTCTACCATTCTACTCAGAGTCCAAGTTACTTTCTCATCATCATGATCATGTGGTGAAGTGGGCTTCGTTTGAGGTTCTGCTGTTGCGCTCCTCAGGTTCTGACAGTCCCACAACCACCACCAAGGATGTGACGACCCACACCAGGGCCATGAAGCTGAAGCACCAGGCTCTGCAGGACAGTCTGCAGCTCTGTGTGCTGGAGCTGAAGAAGCTCTGCATCCGAGAGGCGGTGAGCAAACCTGTCGGTCTGCGCTTGGGAAACGGGGAGATGATGAGATACCGTTGGATCACTTGCTACGCAGGTCCAAAGCTGCTGTACAGGATGTGGAGTCATCAGGCATGCTAATACACATTCAAGGGCTGCAGGCCAGGCTGAAGCACCCAGCGTGTGGGCTGTGGGCAGAGCAGTGGTGTTGATATTCTCAAACGCACCGACTGCGTGTTGCTGACAGAAGTTATAGGAATGATTTTAGTCTCCGCTGCCTTTCTGAACATCCTGTAGTGTCTCTCTTTAGCATTTTCCAGCTGTCTCTTTTAGATCATTGAGATGGTGAATGTGACATTTGTCTTTAAAAAAAAAAAAAAAGCGTAAATAAAAACAAATAAAAGTCCCAACAAAGTGTGCTATGAATTCACCTTACAAGTGAGAGAATCAGCTCATCTCAGCTCAGGTGACTCTTGGTATGTTCTCAACAATCTGAAGACCCCAGCCTCCAGGGAGGCCTCACTGTGCTCTGGGGAGAAACATCTCATACCTCTGCATTGTGTTGACGACTGGGCAGGGCGGTCCTGTTCGGACACGCCGAGTCGCTAATGGAAGAATCTCATGACGCCTCCTTACTGCAGTGACAAAAGGTGAAGCAAGACCTGGGCAGCGCCACCTTCTCTGCTTTGTGTCGTTGGTTTGACGAAGCCTGTGGGGGGTTTTGAAGACTCCACTCTAATGAAAATTAAATGAAACGCGGTGTTTGTATGTTTACATGCATGGGGTTTAGTTTTGTTCTGTGTGGTGTGTCCTCTTATACGCAGTAAGCAGGTGAGCCAGTGAGTCTTGTGAAAGGTAATCCGTGCAGCAGGATTGTGCAACAGAGCCCTCAAATATCTTGTATGCCTCAACATGTTTGAATAGGATGCCTTTTCTTTTTAAGGCCTTCAGATTAAAGATATAGTCCCACAGCTCCTCAGTCAGGGCCCGTGCGCAGGCGTAGCACCACAGCGAAACTTGTGGATTTGTTCGTTTGTGGGGGAATGTTGGAGAAAAGTACCCAGCCAGTGCAGTTGGTATGACTTGTCCTGGACCAAAGAAAGATAACGCTCTGTGGGCTGATGTACTCTGGTTTGGAACTCTGGTTGACCTCCATTTTGGATGTCAACTTCCCACCCCGCGAGACATACATTACATCTCGACGTAAACAATGTTAACAATTACCTGGGGTCCCAGCAAATAGGCCAAACTTCTAACTATTAATAACGACATCTATTTAGATGTAATGATTTAATAAGACATCTGGTGTGCTGACCTGTCCCCCTTTAGGAGCTGACAGGCGAGCTGTCGGCAGACTATCCCCTGGCTCCCGGAGAGACGCCCCCTAAGGTCCGGCGACGTATCGGAGCGGCGTTCCAGTTGGATGAGCAGAGCATCCCTCGGGGGCCGGAGGTAACGCCTCCCCTCCAGCCAGTGTCTCAGTGACCCACACGGTCCACATGGTGTTAACACCACCTCCACACCGTGCTGCGCTCACACGCGTCCCACGTCTCCACCCACCAGGAGTCCCAGCTGAACCTGGTGGATGCTGAGCTGGCCCTGCAGCTGAAGATCTACGAGGCGGCCCGGAGGCTGGTCAGAGAGGAGCACCAGAACAAGGCTGTGAGGAGGAGTCGTGTGCAGCAGTGCCGGCGGGAGGAGAGGAAGGTGAAGGAGCTCCAGGAGTCTGCCTTTCAGCTCCGTCTCCAGCATGGCCGCTCCTCTCCTCTGCCTGCTTTCTCCATCCCCCTGCAAGGTACCACCTGGGAGCCCTGAGCCCTGTAGCAACCTGCCCTTAAGATCGGCTGTTTAGAGGAACGTTTTACACTTGTAAACAAATGATCTAGATGTCGGTGTTTACAGTGCAGTGGAGTTCACTGCATCGCTTTTCTCGACGGACCAGATCCCTGAATTGATTTAGCCCTTAGTAGTTGCTAGGTTATTTTATTAATTCATTTGTTTATTAGGCCATGTTATTTCCATACTTCATTCAAATAATTTGAAAGATGCCATGAAAAACATTTGACTGCAAAAAGTTCAAAAGTTAAAAAATGTTTAACTTTCACAGAGCGTGGTAACTCAGATGACAGCTCTCTCTCGGATTCACCAATCCTGGATGAAGGTAGGACTTTGATGAACTCCTTCTGATATCAATAACCTGATCAACAGGTTGGAATGCATTATTTCCCTAAACCGAAATGGGACAAATCATTGCATCCATTTCATGAATCGGATGTACATTGTTGTGGCCTGTAGTTCAGTCCACATGTACGCAGCAGTTGTAGTAGTAATGTATTGTTGTCATTTCCGTAGAAGTGCATCATCCTCCGCCATCCTCAGGACCTCCTTGCAGGGATCCGAACCATCTTCCTCAGACGTTCCCTGGGTCCTCGCCCTCGACTCCAAACTCCTCCATCTTGTCTTCACCTGTGACCTCACAGCCTCACACGCCAATATCGCGCACGCCAAGCCAGCTCACGCCGAGCCAGCTCACACCAATTAAACGCACGCTGAGCCACCACGCGCCGATCAAGCGCACCCCCAGCCAGCTCACCCCGAGTCGGCTCACTCCGATCCTGCTCACTCCGAGCCAGCTCACTCTGGGCCAGCTGACGCCCAGCAGACAGGGCTCCCCGGGCCTTGACTCCGTGCTAAGTTTCACGTCGAACCCGGAGACCGAGGCCCCTCCCATCCAGCCCTCCCCCTGGATGGAGTCCAGTCTGGACCAGCCTTTTCAGAAGACCAAGAAGTCTCGCTCCAGCACCAAGAGCACAACGAGGTAAAAGGGCTCTCATTGACTCCCTCTTCTGGTGATTTATATTCTAGGAGTTAGATTTTTGTGTCTGGTTTTTTTCTGAACTACAATGGTTCTTAACTGTTGTTAACTGTGTAACCAGGATGATGACATCATACTTTATTTATCCCAGACGGGAGATTTGGAAGAAGCACCAACCATAATGAACTTCCCTCTTCATCACACCCTCACTGAGCTCTTCTTCCTCCTGGTGGGCTGTTTAGTTGCACCACCCCCAGCCAGGTCCTACCACCCTTGGAAGTCTGCCTGGCCAACGCCGGCCTGCCCCAGCAGATGTCCAAGCTGAAGCTGTCGACCAGCCTGTCCAACGGCTCCCCGTCCAGCCCAGAGCCACGGCTCCACCGAAACCTCTCCCTCAGGTAGGGCAGCGCCTCTGTGACTGCAGGTCCAGATGATCTTAACCTCAACAATGACCCCGCCAGCAACACGCATTCAGCAACACGCAACGTCTCGGAATTCAAAGGTTGAACATATAGAGTTCTGTGTTTTCCTACAGGATTTCCAACCCTGAAACTCCACTGGAGGAAAGAACCCGAGGTCGCACAAGATCTGCAAGGAGGCGCCTAACAGACTACACTGTCACAATCCCAGAGGCCTCCAGGGGGAACCCTGCAGCACACCATGGAACCCCAGAGGCCCCTGGTGGGAACCCTGCAGGACACTATGGAACCCCAGAGGCCCCTGGTGGGAACCCTGCAGGACACTATGGAACCCCAGAGGCCCCTGGTGGGAACCCTGCAGGACACTATGGAACCCCAGAGGCCCATGGTGGGAACCCTGCAGGACACTATGGAACCCCAGAGGCCCCTGGTGGGAACCCTGCAGGACACTATGGAACCCCAGAGGCCCCTGGTGGGAACCCTGCAGGACACTATGGAACCCCAGAGGCCCCTGGTGGGAACCCTGCAGGACACTATGGAACCCCAGAGGCCCCTGGTGGGAACCCTGCAGGACACTATGGAACCCCAGAGGCCGCTAGGGGGATCCCTGCAGGACACTATGGAACCCCAGAGGCTGCTAGGAGGAACCCTGCAGGACACTATGGAACCCCAGAGGCTGCTAGGGGGATCCCTGCAGGACACTATGGAACCCCAGAGGTCGCTAGGGGGATCCCTGCAGGACACTATGGAACCCCTGAGGTCGCTTGGGGGAGCCCTCTAGGCCACTATGGAAACCAGGAAGACTCTGAGGACAGCCACTCGGAGCACTCTTGGACCACGTGTACGGGCTCTGTTTTTCAGGAGCAGCACAGCGAGTTTCACAGAGCCAGACAGTTCCAGCACCCGAGCCCCACAGGTGGGCCCGGACCGCACGCCTTCCAGAGCCCTGGCGTTCACCAGATCCCTCGCTACCAGGCGAGTCCCGGCTTTAACCGAGGCCACTGTGCTGGAGATGCCGCCTACGCCCTGGACCTGGACCTGACCAGGGGGTACCATGACCACCGGGCCCGTTCCATCAGGCGGGACTACCTGTACGCCGAGGCTCCTGGACCTGCTGCTGCGGCCCCCAGGCGGGCCCCTCAGCAGGCCGGGCTGTCCCGCTCGCCGTCCCTGTGGGAGCACCCCGGCCTCCCGCAGCAGCTGGTGGACGACCAGCTGAAGTCCTGGCACCAGCGCAGCCAGTTCAGAGGAGCGCGGCCCCGCTCCCTGGACAGACAGGGGGCGGTCCGGGTGAAGACGGCACCGGACTGGGTCTCCCCTCTCGCCCACCACCAGAGGTATCAAGAGCAGGTCAGGAGAGCTCCCCGCCAAGTGTCTGGACAGAATGTGTGGCTTTAGCTGAAGGACTATATGGATGAGGATTAAATAAGCGATATGAAAAGATCTGCTGTTTACATAGCTCAGATATGTGGTCCTCGCTCCTCAGGTTGTAGCCTCACGAGGATGAGTCACCTCAGTCTGTTTTGTATTTAACAAACCAATTCACGTCATGAAATCGTCTCTTCAAAAGTAGATTGTGAATAATAGTGTTTTTACTGCAGGTGATGAAACAACGTGTGCTCCAGAGGACCGCTGAAGATGGACCGGGGCATTGGTTCGGAGACGACTCCTCCAAGATCGTCAGCCAAGTCTGAGGAAGCCATGTTTGGACCCTCGTGATGTTTACATGCAGGCAGAACGGTTACACTTCTTCAACTCTGTCGTGAGGGTCAGGACCTTGTGGAGTCATTGTTTATATTTGAATATGAAGTTTTTGAAGATTTTAATTGAAGATTTGACTTGTTAACAAGTGTAATTCCTGGTGTATGAAACCTGAGAGATTACTGGTGGATCTGCAGAAGGCCGTAGAGCAGTACAGCAGCTCCACAGTGACTAGTAATACTTCATAGTAATAGGTGTGTCATATAATACCCATTGAATCCATTTATTGAGAACATATATAATAATAGTATAATATAATCACTAAAAAATATGAAATTGTGATAATGTGACTTAACAATCATGGCAATCAAATGTTTATTTTTTGTTATTCCATTCCTAAACTAACTCGATTTAGCAATGTTATTGTGGTAAATTATTCTTGGTTTACAGGACTGTTGACTGAGGATTTGGACAGCATACACTCACACACACGCATTTTCATGGACACACTTTTTTAATCATTCTACACCATAGTCGGGTCATTTGTATTTGTAAGCCTCAAACAGACCGTATGTCTGTGGCACCCCTAGCCCCCCCCCCCCCCCCACAGGGCAAGACAGATCTGAAAGGGGGGGGGGGCATCCTTGTGTTAACGGCAGACATTTAAGTACAGTTTGTTTTTGTTTTTTTTAAAGGGAGGTAAAGGTCTAATATTAATTCTGCTCCTCACTAGATAGTCAGTTGGTTGACACGTAGCGGCTGTTCATCACAGTGACCATGTGACTGAGCAATATCCAATCTAATGTTCCCAATATACTTTGGTTTTAAATCAATCTGAATTACTCTATATGATGAAAATAAAATCTAAGGTATGAAATTATTTCACCTTCCGATTAAGTAAAACAAAGAGAAAGACGTGCAGGTCAATAATCTGATAATGAACATTATGACCATAATGTCAGTGACACTAAATATTTATTGTTGTTCTACTTGTTGGTGAGATGATTTCATATGGAGGAAGGGTTCAAGGTACATACTGTTAGTGGATGATTTGACATGACCATGACAAAATGACATGTGTCTTCCAGAATAATATTTATTCCTTAATTTATTAGGATTGACACCACTGTACCCCCCACCATGTCTTCAGTAAAAGTAGTTACAAAATACATTGAGCTAAATGTAAAAGAATGTAAATTATACAAAGAAAATCTCTGATGCGTACATTGTATAAATATCTGTTAAGACAGACCTCGTTACCTTGTTTACGCCTCTGTACTTTAGTTTTTTATACATTGTATTTATTTTGTTGCTGTAGTAGTTTAGACATGCTAGAAAAGTTGTTTTTATATATTTACCCTGTTTGTATAAAAAAAGCAATAAAATTAATTTGTGGCACAGTGTTGAACTATTATTTATATAATTGCCTTTCTACAATAATGAGTATTCCATGGATAAAAGCAGAATTCATCTGGTTGTATTCCATCTCCAGTCACAAATATTACACACACACATACTGCTGCAAATCAAGGACGTACAGTATGTCATTACATCATTTAGCCATTTGAAGCACATTAACACGACAATGAAGAGCAATTAAAAAGTAAGAAATTATGGCTATTGTACATCGATGAATTGTAAGAATTGTGTCGTATGGCTCTTATTTTGTCATCCATAGTCCACCTCTAACCATGGGCCAAATAACAAACATCGGCTTTTACTTTGAAAGCGTCACTGCTCTTCACGGAAGCGGTCTAACTTCCGCTAGGATCCTATTTCGTTATTGATCATTTGTGTACCTGGTGTGTACGGCACCTTATCAGGTAACAGCCGCTGTTAAAAATACTTCCACCCGTCGATGTCAACGCGTTAAGGTGAAGTAGAAATGTTTAGTAGGACAGTAGGTTCCTACAGACTGTGATCTCTGCGTGTCTCCGTGTGCTACAGGACAGGCTAACTGCGAGGTAACGTTAGCACTACATAACAGGGACAACACGTCCGACAACACGGAGAATCACATGTACAACAACATGTAGCACAACAGGTCGTCTGTGATGCTTTAGCTATACAGGACGCGTTCAGTTTGGTGTGTCTGACCGTGCGGACTAATGGTTCTTTAGTTGTCCTGTTTACTGGAGACTCGTCAACTCCTCATCACGTCAGGTTTACTGTCACCTGCAGCCAGATGACAGTAAACCTGACGTCACAAGTTTACTGTCACCTGCAGCCAGGTGTAAACTGTTCAGTACACATGTTTAGTGGACGCCAATCTCATTAACACCTCCAAATGCGTCGGCTTTGCTATCCAGTTACCATTTTACATGGTAAAGTCATTAGGTGGTAGTTTTGAATGGTCTACAGGACAAGATCAGAAAGGCTTTAACGGCTGTTTATAGCAAGTTTAATATTGCTTTCTTTGTTTTTATCTGCTTTTACTCAGTAAGAAAACGATCCCTGCTTGTTTACGGCTCTGACAGAAGTTGAAGTTCCAGGACCCAGCAGAATAAAGAGGCACTGAATAAGTGATCAGGCAGCCTCCCTATGTCAGGCCGAAACGGGTCTGCAAGTGATGCAGAATGCCGGATCTCAGAGGACTCTCAGGTCCCAGATGTGGCGCTTATGGAGTTGGGACCACTGCTAGAGGAAGGAGGAAGACCTACAGGCTCTAAAGGCCTACATACCGAGGTAAGATGTTAGATTACACCCAAATCTGTGTAAAGAAAATACAAATACAGCCCACGTGGTCTTCAATGTTCTCTGCATGTGTGTTGAAGGGAGCCGCCATGCTGGGTGATGATGAGGAGGATGATGACGAGGTGGGGGAGGTCCTAACCTTGCCTCTACAGGCGCACCACGCCATGGAGAAGATGGAGGAGTTTGTCCATAAAGTAATGAATATGCCCGCTTTTGCCTTTTTAACAAAATGCGTTGTTCCAGAGTGATTGCTGGAGACAGTGGTGTGAACGCGTGACCCTCCCCAAGTCATTTGCAAGTTACGTTGGACCAATAATAACACGCTATTAGACGCTATTAGAAATGCAACCAACACACTGAAATGTAGTTATGTTGGCTTTTATGGTGTGAAGAGGGAAATGGAGTGAACCAGATGACAGTAGTCAGGCCAAACTGAACTAGGTTTTGTTTTGACTTCCAGATTTGTACTGTAATGAAACGGTGAATAACCTGTTTCAGGTTACAGGTGATAGAGATTCTTTTTATTGTCCCACAAAGGGTGAACTGCAGCTGTAAACGGCAGGGAGTCGCTATGAGTGGAATGTTGACTACCAGCTACTATTTCACCAGTTGCCTTTAGCTGCTGGCTAACAGGGGTTTGAGGGTCTGACCAATAAGAGCCGTGTTCTCCAGGTGTGGGAGGGCCGTTGGAGGGTCATCCCCTTCCACGTGCTGCCGGAGTGGCTGAAGGACAACGACTACCTCTTACACGGTCACCGGCCCCCCATGCCCTCCTTCAGGGCCTGCTTCGGCAGCATCTTTAGAATTCATACAGAGACTGGGAACATCTGGACCCACCTGTTGGGTGAGTTGACATGCTAAGTGTTACTCTCTGTAGGATTGGATTTGGGTAAAACTTGATGGCTTGTTTAAGTGGGGGCAGTAAGGCACATATATTTCCTATTTCCTACATATGGGTTAAATTGTCTTTTTTCATGTTCATATGCAAAAGTGTTAACGGCAGAACAATAATAATGAAGTTCTTTGTAATCTGCAGGGCTGATCCTGTTCATATGTCTGGGGACCCTGACCTTGCTTAGACCCAACATGTACTTCATGGCCCCGCTGCAAGAGAAGGTGGTGTTTGGAATGTTCTTCCTGGGCGCCGTGCTGTGTCTCAGCTTCTCCTGGCTCTTTCACACCGTGTACTGCCACTCTGAGAAAGTGTCTCGCACCTTCTCCAAGTATGTTCACGGCTCTCTGTGTTTTTACACAGCTCCTGTAATCGCAACACATTGTTGTTCTTGCTGCCAAGTTCTGGACGTACACGCACACGCGTGTGTCAGCAGAGCGAGCAGACGTTACAGTCGTTGTTGTCTCCTTGTGGTCCTCAGACTGGACTACTCGGGCATCGCCCTGCTGATCATGGGCTCCTTCGTGCCGTGGCTCTACTACTCCTTCTACTGTTCCCCCCAGCCCCGCCTCATCTACCTCACCATCGTGTGTGTCTTGGGCATCGCCGCCATTATCGTGGCGCAGTGGGACCGCTTCTCCACACCTCGCCACCGGCCCACCAGAGCAGGTGCCCTTCAGCGGCCTGGATAATGATCACACAAACTTCATTCGAGTTAGTTGAGTCTGTTTTTTGAATGTATGCATTTGTGGGAGAACTCCAAGCATTTGGTCTCTTTCCCCTAGGTGTGTTCATGGGCCTGGGACTCAGCGGCATTGTTCCCACCATGCACTTTACCATTGAGGAGGGCTTTGTCAAGGCCACCACTGTGGGCCAGATGGGCTGGTTCTACCTGATGGGCGCCATGTACATCACCGGCGCTGGCCTGTACGCAGCCAGGATCCCCGAACGCTATTTCCCCGGAAAGTGTGACATCTGGGTGAGTTAGTAATGTGCATATAAAGGATATGTTTGTGTATTAACATTTAATCCACACGCAGCTGCATATCGAGGGCTGACTGTGATGTCTACCGTCCAATGGTGTGGTCCTACTATCGTATATATATATATATATATATATATATATATATATATCTTTTTACTGACGCAAGACACCGGGTGTTGTGCTTTGGTTCCGTTTGTTCCATGCATGGTGAAATGTGCTCCAACTCCGTCTCCTCTGCAGTTCCATTCCCATCAGATCTTCCATGTGCTGGTGGTGGCGGCCGCCTTCATCCACTTCTACGGGGTTTCTAACCTCCAGGAGTTCCGCTATGGCCTCGAGGGAGGCTGCACAGACGACACCCTACTGTAGGACGCCATCTCGTTTGGTCTTGATGCTCCACCGCACCCAGAGGTTAAAAGATATGCTGCTGGATTTCATAATGCTCACATGTTGCTCCCATCCTGTTTGGGTTTCTGGTCGTCTGTTCTGTTCTGACACCTTCCTTTGCTCCCATAAATTAAATGATATGTTTCATGGCCTACAGAGGGTAACTCCAACGTCGTTTTGATTATTAGGGAGCCTTGATGCGCTCAGTAAGTTGAAGAAGAACAAAATGGTTTGAACCAGAGATGATGTTCTCCTTGTTGGTGGGCACATGTGTATTACACTTAACGACTTGATTGAAGTCCTCCTTCTCAATCCTTTAAAGTAGACTGTGGTAAACGCACATCGTGCGAGTTGTCAGACCATGAACATGCAAACTGCATCATCATGGTTGTACTGTAAACCATTCCTGTTTTTATTTATGTCATCGAGTGTCCTACGAAGCTAGGCTCTTCTGGTGGCAAGAATACTCAAAGCCTTTCCTATTCGGGGCCTGTGTAATTGTTTGGGGAGTTATAGGGCATGCATCTAGGTAGGGTGCAAACGTTTTGCTATTTGACTTACAATGTGTAGTTCTTCACCAGTCCCGGTCCCCCCCCCCCCCCCCCCCGTCCGCC
>OMKI01010434.1:6140-29547 GCA_900302315.1 Phycis blennoides | reverse complement strand
CCCCGGCCCCCCCCCCCCCCAGCCCGTCCGGCCACAGACGAGAGCTGAGCTCTGGCCGACCCGCTCCCACAACCGAATGGCAATCAGCTTAAACAACTCATAAGACGGACAATTACATGTATTCAGAAAATGTTTTCAAACCCCTCAGATACAATCTTCAACATGTATAGCTAGGATACTTTTACAATGTGGATTTCTGCATTGTTTGACTTTTATACTGACATTTTTAGAATTTCCTTTTCATGTTGATGGGTTAGAGACTTCATTTTTTAGATACATTCACATTACGATCATAATTGTTTATTATTTTGCAATTACATGCAAAATGTTTAAAGCTTCCACGCAAATTTAATAGAAATCAGTTAAATGAAATCAACGTGACAAATGACTATGATGATTATCAGGAATAGTAGGCTGCACACAATGGATACAACTGAATAGGTCAACTTCAATTTTCAGCTTGATCCATTTTGAATCTATTACTCAAATGCAATTTTAGGTGTTCATATTTACTGCACCGTTTTTATAAATTATTCAAGCATTAAATTCACTGGGACTATCCATGTGTATGATATAATCTTATAGTATTCCTTTGCCTTCGGCCAATGGAAATGTTTTGAAATAAAATGGCCTATCTTACATTAAAAGGAGCTTCTAGGATTTTTACTTTTATTTTTTTCTCCATATATACGATAAGATTATAATCAAGCGTAGAACTCCACTGATGGGTTGTATCAACTGCTGTCTGCTAAGACTCCTTTTTGAGGTCAATCTTGAGCTTTATTACAATGACTAAGATGTGTGTTCTGGACTTTGTGTAATGTTCTGTGTAGAAAGTTGGATGATTATCATGCATTTCACTGAAATGTAAACAATAAATATTTATTGATGGGATAACCTGTCAATTCTTTACTTTGTTGTTTATTTGTGTCACTTTTCTATGCATGTTGTAAGTCATTTCATATATGCCTCATTTGATATATATTTTGTGTTTTCAGTGAGAGGAGGCCTTATGTTGTGCTAATGGATTATTAATAATTGTAATGTGGTAATTCCATATCAATTTGCAAACTGGAGCATTGGAGGCTTAGTTTCATGACTCATCTCTTCACAGTATTTCTATCTAGTCATTAAGTAGCTGTTTTTATACAAAGTAACTTGCAGTGAATCCATAGGTCATTAAGGAGCAGGTAGGGGTTAGACAGTACAGAGAGAGGTCCTTAATGAGCAGGTAGGAGTTAGACAGTACAGAGACAGGTCATTAAGGAGCAGGTAGGGGTTACACAGTACACAGACAGGTCATTAAGGAGCAGGTAGGGGTTAGACAGTACAGAGAGAGGTCCTTAATGAGCAGGTAGGAGTTAGACAGTACAGAGACAGGTCATTAAGGAGCAGGTAGGGGTTACACAGTACACAGACAGGTCATTAAGGAGCAGGTAAGGGTTACACAGTACACAGACATGTCAGTAAGGAGCAGGTAGGGGTAGACAGTAGAAACAGGTCATTAAGGAGCAGGTAGGGATTTAGTACAGGTAGATTGCGATGGAACCCAGTACTGTTTGGCTAGAAGTCATCTACTGCCTAGTGACTACACTATCCCATATTAAATCTGTCCAAGATCCTTAATTTTGGAGTAATCACAGTTTTGGTTCTTTTCATAGTAGCTAACATATATATTCAGGATAAAGTAAATACTTTCGACTTGACACTGAAGATGTATATCTGCTATGACTGTGAGCCAGAGCTCATTAATGCAATGTAAAATAATCGGAAGGTAGGAACCTTTCAGCGTCGTCTTGTTCCCTGACGAGTTTATTTAGTTGGCGCTGCAGCTAGCAACCTCAGGGTGTCAGTCCTTGTTTAGCATTATTTACATGAAAACATTTGAGACGACTTCATCTGAAGTTGGACATTTTAATGACACTGCATCTTTTGGCTATCTTTCTTCGCGACTTTTACGTGATTCTAAGATGTTAAACTTGATTGGGCATTAGATAAATTACGACCAAACATCACACATCCCAGCGTTCTCTGGCGTGAGTTTCCTGTACAGCCTGTGCTCGCCACACACACACATCTCACACACACATCGTGTTCTGCCTCCAACAGTGTCGACATCCAGCTCCTTTTAGCGTCCTCCATAGCGGGCATCAGTCCTCCACCTCACCGAGTACTCCGGGGTGAGTCCCCTGGTTCTGACCGAGGAATCCTGCAGGGACTCCAGGTCCTGGTCGGGTTATTGGTAACAACACACAGCATAAGATAAACACTGTAAACTCATTGTGAATGTTCCCTTGGTCAGGTGTCAAAATGGACAAAGAGGAACCCAGCGTGGAGTCCAAAGAGGATTCTGACCGTTCGGATCTGGTGTCCGAGGAGGGGAAGAACCTAAAGTCAGTTCTGTGTCAGCGGTGCGGGTCCAAGGTGCTTTGTCCAGGAATGGCTGTTTTCTCGGAGAAAGAGGTAGAGTTTATCAGCAGCCTTTACCAAATCACTGAAATACAATACTAAAATATCTCCACACATTAAAATGCACCCTCATGTCATTACATTTATATTTCTTACTTTTAGAAAAGCTACAATATCTCCACACATTAAAATGCACCCTCATGTCATTACATTTATATTTCTTACTTTTAGAAATGCATTCTTGCCTATTTAATTAGACTTGGACAGACTTTATTGTCATTCAGTAGTAACAAGTGTCCGTTGAATGAAATTTGAAAGTTTATTTAAACTTTATTTAAACAGCAGAATATATTGTTATACATACAAAACAGAACAGTAGAAAAATACATCAGAAATCTACATAAATATACATTGAGCATGTTTAGAGTGCAGTAGTGGAAAGTGACCTGCGGTGTTAACAATAGTGACATATTAAGGACCAGTGTGCTCTCCTCAGTTGTTCCTGCCCCCCATGAAGAAGAAGAAGGCCCTGAGTGCGTGCGGGGGCTCTGGGGACCACCTGACAGCCCATTGGCTGGTGGACGACATGTACACGTTTGAGAACGTGGGCTTCACTAACGACGTCGGACGTATCAAGTATCTCATTTGTGCGGATTGTGAGATCGGACCCATTGGGTGGCATTGTTTGGATGACAAAAAAAGTTTTTACGTTGCAGTCGAAAGGGTCAATCATGCATAGCTTGATCTGGAGACAGCCTGGTCCTCTCTCCGCGGGTTAAAGGTCACCCAGATCCCATTCACTACTACAGACATGCCCTGGTCCAATACTGGCCTCCCCTTCTGCTATGGTATATTAAGAGTGGTGTGCTTAAATTCTAATAAAGTATTCAATGCTGTGCTTATAATGATCCAAGTTGCTTATCACTGATACATTTTTAATTTTCGATGGATAATTGTATGGCCAAATATCCTGAGCCAGTGATGTCAAGTTGGCGTCCAAATCTCTTTGTTAGAATCATATTTATATTGTGTTTTTTTTACCTTTCAAACCTGTAAGTGACAGATGCAACACTATAGATTATCTAAAACTATGCTGCAATTAAAATCCCATCAAAAGCCCTGGTGTTGTGGTGTCATAGATCATGTCCTGTGTCTAAGTGGGAGGTTTTACTTTCACAGCTCCTTCACGTTTCTGTGAAGGTGATCTCACCTGACACACAACATGTCTGACTAAAAATCCTAAACACTAAATGTGTCGTTCACCTCTCAGTCAGCATTAGGCTTCAATGGGGACAATTACTTTTTTGAGTCACATTGGGCTAGAAGGATGGCACCTGTTTTATAGGTCTACATTTGCTGTGGGTCGCCATCCTGAGCAACTGGTTGGACCATCAGACAAAGGTGTTACTTTAACTTCCTACAAACGGCACGTCATTGACTAGGCGAACAACAGCCGCTGTTATGAAACCCTCCGCCAATCACAGCGCTCGGCGAGGCCATTTAAACAGCTAGTCCCGGCCGGCGCGTAAGGATCTACTGGGTGCGCTTGATTCGCTTACCTGTGTTATTGTCAGCCTTCTCGGGCGGAGCTAGAGCGTAACGTCCCTTGCAGCGGAGAGTGAATACATCCAAATCGATTGACGTTAAGATGGAAGCGTGAGCGGAATCGAACCCACCCAATACAAATAGGATCATATGTGTACTGAACATAATCCGGCCCCGGCCATGCGCAGGAAGATTCGCTGGTTTCAGAGCCCCTTTGTCCACGGACTCCTACAAAATATAAACTCATTATTTAAAGAACTTTACTTTCACGTCTGGGTTCCAAAAATGTACAACATTTTTAACGTGTCGACATTTTAAACAAACATATCGCAACTACGTGTTATAAATTAAACAACCGTTTAATTTCGTGCATACAACAAGCAGTGGACGTTATAGGAACGACTAAACGAGCGTTTCACCCGAATAAGAAGATATTTAGGAGTATCTACTTCTTGAAGCGGACGCGTCACGGCCGCATCACCGCCCATCGCCTCCACATCCTCCGTGTTGACTTCAGTGACGGAGGGCCGCCCGGTCGGGGTTATGTGATTAGAAGTGAAAGATACTGTCCTGAAGACCCCTGGAGTACCTCCACCAACATCTCATCTGACCGAGGAGCACCATGCAGCCATGAGCTCCCCCCAGTTGAAGGAGTTCGTGTCTCCCCCGGAGTGTCCGGTGTTCGAGCCCAGTCGGGAGGAGTTCTCCGACCCTTTCGCGTACATCAACAAAATCCGAGCGATAGCCGAGAGAACGGGGATCTGCAAGGTCCGACCCCCGCCCGTAAGTCCCGTCGTCCCAGGAGTTCCCTGGACCCCGTGTTCCGTGCTGTGTGGGGGTCGGGGGTAGAGGATCTGCTGGGCTCAAAGTTGAGTTGTCGACGCCGTGTTTCCAACATGGCGGCTCAGAGCAGCTTCTGGTGGGAGAGACGGAGACTCCTCTGGTCTGGTCCTCCTCTGGTCCTCTGGTCCTCCTCTGGTCCTCTTCTGGTCCAGTCCTGACCAAGTTCTACCGTAAGGTGGTCTGTCGGACCCCCGGGCCCCTCACCTGTCTCAGCCTCAAAGTGTTATAGAGACGGAGCTGAACGTTAAAGTTTAGCGACTTGTTTACGTCGAACCAGAGGAGAGGAGGCGAGTCGTCCTGTGATTATTGTTATTATCACGTTCATTATGGGCCAAATAGAGGCTTAATCTCTATTGTGGGCTGTACATTTCACATTATTTATTATTTATCATCGTTATTAGTGCCTTCTTTACCACACGTATATTTCATATGTAGTGTGTCCATGTCACATTATTATTGATTATTGATAATGTTTCCATTGTCAATAGTATTGATAAAGTGTCTTCATCGCTACACATTATTATTACTACACATCCATATTTAGTCCTCAGTATATCCTCGTGTGTGTTGTGATCACCGTGTAGTGACGGACAGGAGGAGGACCCTGGTACGTGCTTCCTACTCGTCTCTTCATGGAGATGATCACAGAGGAAGCGTATCAACGCGTTGCTTTTGCTTTTGATAACAGATGCATCACGCTGGTGTCGTTCTTTAGACGACGACATGGAGCAGATTTCTGATGGGTTCCCTGATGGGTTTCTGTGTGTTTCTACTTTTGTTCTGTTTATACGTCACCCCGCTGCTCTTAACCTCTTAATATGACGTAACACTTTAGAAAGTCCACTTCAGTACTCCAAATAGAAAACCCCCAGTGCTTTACAAACGGTGCTTAAATGTCAAATGGATCATATATTTTTGGAGGTTGAGTATTCGTGTCTAATGTATATTTAGGTTATTTTTGAGAAACCCAAATAGTGAGTGGCCCGTCCCTGCACTTATGGGTGGGGGCCGTGAGATGTACACATCTTGGGTGTGTCCGGGCTGCATGCAAATACTGCAGCTAACAAGAAATACACCAAGGTAACAATGTCCACTTTAAAATCAAACATGTAGGATGCTGGAATCGTCATGCAAACATTTAGCGATTAAAATAAAATACAACGCAGAAGCTTTCTCTAACCCTTGGTTGCAAATAAATACACAAAGCATGACTTAATCTACACAATGCAAGCAGTACACACAGGGGTGTATCTGCATATCGTAGCGTGTGAGATAGAATATTTACACCTGTGCGTTTTTCATTCCGCCTGTCAACACCAGAGGGGGTCCTGTTGTACAATGACATTATTTGAGCTAATCAGAGCTAAAGCCCACATTCGCCTACGATCATGTGGGCCCCATTCGCAGTTTGGCCTCAGTAGACCGCAGGAAGTCATCCCCAGATCGTCTGTGATGACACAGAACACATCAAACAGGGACGTGCAGTGAAGCGTTCAGTGTACACCTACACATGACATAATGCCAAGGTGAAGTCAAACTGTGTATACTTATTATAGTTCAGCCTCCATGGTGTAAAAGCTGTTTAGTATGAGACCTACCCTTACTGCTGACCTGCCATAACCACAGTGTATGTCCTGAAAGACCCCAGCGTTCTAGTGCCTTGAGCTAAATACCACTCCGCTTGTAGGGAAAAACACTGTTTACTTTCATTGGGCCAATTTTGACAAAGCTGGCCAGATGACCTGCCGGTCCAGGTCAATCAATACTCACTGTCGCCTATGGAGACTTTTGGTTTGTTTAAAGTCAAATATGGACTCCCTAAAATAGTCCCATGGAGAAGTGAACCACCTCTAAAACCCAGCAGTGTGGGAACAGGCTGCTATAGGTGGCCTTTGTTCTGACTCTACAGGCTTCTCACACAGGTCTGCTATGGAAGGTGTATCCTGGTCATTAGCATGTCATTGTGACTAATAGTAGGGAATAGAGGGATGTTTTTTAACCCTACTTTAATTAGTTTTTCTAAAGTGAGACTACTCTGATCGCTATTATCTACACATTGGGCACTAGAAGTTGGCAGCATGTTTTTATTTAAAGGGAAAAGTGGGTTGAGCCTGGACATAGTGACTGTCAATGTTCTTGATTTCCTGGCCTTATCTGCTGCTGAAGACCACTGAAGAATGGGGAATAAAGATTGGTGGAGAAAGTCACCAAATGCAGCCATCAAAATGGCTGCCTGATTTTGATAAGGCTGCATTGTTTACAATTGCAGGAATGGCAGCCACCATTTGCCTGTGATGTGGACAGACTGCAATTCACGCCACGGATTCAGAGGCTAAATGAGTTGGAGGTACTGTTACAAGACATTTGGGTTGATTTTGACTTCAGTTGTCTGCTGTTGATAATCACTTTTTAGTGGGTATTTTTGTCACTGTTCTGTTATGTCTGAAATGTAGCTCCTGGTATTCATGCATTTGTTTTTATACAATCAAATTATTTGCTTTAGGAACAAGGCAATCTTGAACCATAATCCATGCCAGTATGACACAAATGGGACCAAATATTATTTTTTTTAGCATAGCATGGGGACAAACCAACCCACATTATGGTGGTACTAAACAGTGTGCTTCTCCTCCTAACTCAGGCCCAGACCAGAGTCAAGCTCAATTTTCTCGATCAGATAGCAAAGTTTTGGGAGCTTCAAGGATGTACACTGAAGATCCCTCACGTGGAGCGAAAGATTCTGGACCTGTACCAGCTCAACAGGGTACGTTGACCATCGGGCCGCGCTAGACAATAGAGTGTCCAAAATAGCTGCATTTCATGCAAATCAACACATGAATAATGCAGGCCCATGTGTGTGCTAAACCCTGACCTCCACGCTCTCCTGCCCTGCAGTTGGTGAATGAGGAGGGCGGCTTCGATGCCGTCTGCAGGGAGAGGCGATGGAGCAAGATCTCGGTCCAGATGGGCTTTGCTCCAGGGAAGGCCATCGGCTCCCATCTGCGGGCCCACTATGAGCGCATCCTGTACCCGTATAAACTGTTCAAGACTGGGGCCAGTCTGCTGGTACGAGAGCTGCCACCGCCTGCTGCAGGCCTTTAACGAGGCCTGGACTTCACAGCCACGATCACGTCCTCATTATAAAATATGTTCATTTTTATTTTGCCATGATTGTTGTCGTAGAGGCAACTGGTGCATTGATATTAATATAAATCACAATGTACCATCGTTATTTGAGTTTAGTGTTTGTAACATTTAGGTTAGCCAGGTGTTTAGTTGACCTCTGCCGAGGTGTTCATCGAAGGTCTCCTGTCCCTGCAGAAGGCCACCCTGACCAACGACACCAAGGACAAGGAGTACACCCCCCACGACCTGCCCCAGCGCCAGTCCGTCCAGCCCCAGGAGACCTGCAGCGTCGCCCGGCGGGCCAAGCGCATGAGGGCCGAGGTGGGTCCAGCAGAACCGGCCCACGGTATCACTCGTTACAGAACCACGTTACAGAACCTTCCTAACGCGCCTGTCTGCTTTCGTCGTGGCAGAGGGGATACGGCCAGCTGGAGTCGGAGGAGGACTGCGAGAATCGCCCCAACCTTCGCCGCAGGGTGGGGACGTACGTGGCCAAGCAGGAGTCTGGTGAGCACGGAGACGATCGCCCTCTCGTAGCGCGCCTGTACCCCGATGGTGTCTGATGTCCTCCACACCTTCGCTTCTCCTTGCAGGGAGGATGTCAGCGGGCCACGTGAAGCTGGAGCCTGTTCTCTATGAGGATCCAGTGGAGGAGAAGGAGTCTGTACTGGACAAGAAAAACGAACCTATGGTGAGTGAACTCTCCTAGTAGCACCACAGCAACTCTTGTTCATCACGAGAGCTGGGCTCTCCAGTGTGAGACATCCCAGGTTCCGGACCGCCCACCGTGTTCCCGTGCCAACCCCCCAGGTGGACCAGTACATGTGTCTGGCGTGTGGCAGCGGGACAGCCGAGGACCGCCTGCTGCTGTGTGACGGCTGTGACGACAGCTACCACACCTTCTGTCTCATCCCGCCGCTGCACGACGTCCCCAAGGGGGACTGGAGATGCCCCAAGTGCCTGGCTCAGGTGACCTACTGGTGCACACAGCGCCCCGAGCCCCCCACAGTGACTGACACAGACACGTTGAAGTGGGCTGAATAACCAAGCTTTGAAAGGCTAGGCGCTAGTGGCGACGATGTAGGGACAGTGAAACCAGGCGCTGAGAGATGAATACAAGCTTCCCTCTGAAGGGTAAAGAAAACTGTGCCTAATGAGGGGCTTTAGGACCCACCTGAGGTGGGACTAGTAAAAGACAGTAAGAGTTAATGGCTTGTTAATAGATGCTGCCCACCGCCCGCTGCACTTGATGCGTGCAGTAATTAACAACAGCTGTATTCTGCCCCAGGAATGCGGAAAACCTCCTGTGGCGTTTGGCTTTGAGCAGGCCAGCAGGAACTACAACCTGCGCACGTTTGGAGACATGGCGGACTCCTTCAAGTCGGACTACTTCAACATGCCGGTTCACGTGAGTAGTGCGTCACCAGACACTCCCCAGGCGGCAGCACGCCGGCGCTGACGCTGCCGCTCTGTGTGACAGATGGTCCCCACCGAGCTGGTGGAGAAGGAGTTCTGGAGGCTGGTCAGCACCATCGAGGAGGACGTCACCGTGGAGTACGGGGCCGACATCGCCTCCAAGGAGTTCGGCAGCGGCTTCCCCGTCCGGAGCGGCCAGGTGGAGGTCTCCACCGATGACGAGGTCTGGAACCACGGACCCCCTGCTCTGTGCACCAAGGGCCCGCACTGATACACACACTGTGATACACACACACTGATGCACACACTGTGATGCACACACTGTGATACACACACTGTGATACACACACTGTGATACACACACTGATACACACACTCTGATACACACACTGATACACACACACTGATACACACACACTGATACACACACACTGATACACACACTGGATACACACACTGATACACACACACTGATACACACACACTTGATACACACACTGATACACACACTGATGCACACACTGTGATGCACACACTGGATACACACACAGTGATACACACACTGTGATACACACACTGATACACACACTGTGATACACATACTGATACACACATACTGATACACACATACTGATACACACACTCTGATACACACACTCTGATACACACACTGTGATACACACACTGTGATACACACACTCTGATACACACTCTGATACACACACACACACTGATACTCACACACTGATACACTCACTCTCCAGACATGTATCAGTGTATCACCTGCCCCCTCCAGCTCTGAGCCATGCCCCACCACGGTCTGTAAATACCACACTTCCTTTTCATACTTCCTCGTCACACAGAAGTGGAACTGGAGGAGGCTGCAGCTGGAGGTACAGGTTATTTAAAGTGGTGGACAAGTCAGAAACGCGCCTCATGACGTTGTTACTCCAGCGTGTGGCTTACTACTTCCCTGTTTGCAGCGAGTCTCACAAACGCTGTTCAGCTGTGTGACAGTGTGACCGTTGCAAAATGTTTGTTGACACAAAAGAGCCGTAGTGAAGCTGCTGCCTGCAAATATGCGACGGCCCAGATGTGATCTGGGCCGTCGGCGGTTTCACACCCATATCTCACACCCATATCTCACATCCTCTAGCGCGGCTCGCTAGGATAACTCAGGGCCACGCAGACTGAGAATGACTGAGAATAACCTTTTAATGCTATAAGTAGCCTGTGAAGCATAGACATGTAGCTGGAAGTATTATTAGCTTGTCTGATTAGCATGGACACTGGTTCACCACTGGGATGTTGTAGTGTAAATGGGTTCCAAGGCTGTGGATGTAAAATAGAAATGGATCTCATTACTACACCCTTCTCCACCACATGGCAGGCATTAGAGCACTAGGAGGAAGATGTTTGGCTGCTGTGTATGTCCATGTCAGTCATTAAGTGCAGTACTGCACTACTAAACTTAAAGGGCATTGCCCTGGGGACACCCTGGGATGCTAACGGCTCCGTGGTGTCGATGCCCCGGGGCGGGGGGGGGCTCCAGGTGGCCCGTGAGCGACATGCTGAGTGCTGAGTGCTGTGTCTTACCCTGCAGACCTACCTCACCAGCGGCTGGAACCTGAACAACATGCCGGTGTTGGACGCCTCCGTGCTGACTCACGTTACGGCCGACATCTGTGGGATGAAGTTACCCTGGCTGTACGTGGGCATGTGCTTCTCGTCCTTCTGTTGGCACATCGAGGACCACTGGAGCTACTCCATCAACTACCTTCACTGGTGAGGGTTGCGCTACGAGAAGCTGGGGCAGGACACCAGCGGAGGACCCTTTTTAAGTGCCTATGTCTTTGAACTGACAAGAACAAGCTGTAGTGACATTTCATACAAAATGGTGGTCAGAAGTACGAAAATTATGCCGCAGTGCTTCCACGCTGAAACAGTTCTACCTCAACCGGTGTCACACAGGAATAGTATTTGTGTTGAGCTGTGATGTTGTCTTAGTGTTTGAATATACCATCAGGCTTTGATCTCTGGTCTCCCAAGATGAACACACGAACCCGCCACTGTGTTAATAAAAGCATGAAGGCGCTCATCGCCTGGCATGGCAATGCACTAAACCCTGCGCCCGCTGTGCCCAGGGGCGAGCCCAAGACCTGGTACGGAGCCCCGGGGTCCGCAGCCCAGCAGCTGGAGGGCGTCATGAGGAAGCTGGCCCCCGAGCTGTTTGAGTCCCAGCCAGACCTGCTGCACCAGCTGGTCACCATCATGAACCCCAACACCCTGATGAACAACGGCGTCCCGGTGCGACACCACCCCACCTTCCTACTCGTGGTCTCCTTCAGTCCTTCAGACGCATTCGGGATAAAGCCCGGGTTCAGTTCTAAAGTCCAGTGTCCGTCTCCCTGTGTAGATCTACCGCACCAACCAGTGTGCCGGGGAGTTTGTCATCACGTTCCCCCGGGCCTACCACAGCGGCTTCAACCAGGGCTTCAACTTCGCCGAAGCTGTGAACTTCTGCACCATGGACTGGGTAGGAAGTGTTCAAAGCCTTTAGCGCCTCACAGCCTGCCCTTTAGCTTCATAGCAGTGTTAGCATGCGGAACACATGATTTAAAGTCTGTAGGAATCGAGGCTGCGCTCGGCCGCTGCTGACCCGTGTGCTTCCCTCCCTGTGCGGTCAGATGCCCATCGGTCGCCAGTGCGTGGAGCATTACCGCCAGCTCAGCAGGTACTGTGTCTTCTCCCACGACGAGATGGTCTGCAACATGGCCGCTAAAGCAGACAACATGGAGGTGGAGCTGGCCTCTTCGGTGCAGAAGGAAATGGCCGTCATGATCCAGGAGGAGGAAGAGCTGCGCGAGAAGGTCACCGCAATGGTATGTATGTGGTCCTACGTGTAGGCACCATGGGGTCCTATGATGGATATGGATGTGGTCCTACGTGTAGGCACCATGGGGTCCTATGATGGACATGGATGTGGTCCTACGTGTAGGCCCCATGGGGTCATACGATGGACATGGACATGGTCCTACATGTAGGCGCCATGGGGTTCTATGATAGACATGGATGTGATCCTATGATAGACATGGCTGTCGTCCTACATGTAGCCAGCATGTGATTCTATGAGTCTTAGCCCATAATACAGTACACCCCTCTGTGAACTAGTCTGCGACAGATGAGGCGTGAAATGTAGGAAAGGACAAGATGGCTGCTCATTAAGCCAACCCCCTCCCCTCCCCAGGGTGTGGCACGGTCTCAGCAGGTGGATTACGAGCTGCTGCCAGACGAAGAACGGCAGTGCTGCAAGTGTCGGACCACCTGCTACCTGTCTGGCATCACCTGTCCCTGCAGCCCTGGCAAGCTGGTGTGTCTGCACCACGCCCAGGACCTCTGCTCCTGCCCACCCAGCAACTACACGCTGCAGTAAGTCCTCACACGCCCTGAGCACACGAGGCGGAGGGGCCTGGATTCTGGCTGAGAGCTGATACTCACTAGTGGATATTTAGATGGTGTCTGCTATATGAGTTGAATGAGGATCACGCTAGAATTCTCACTATCAAATGCAAGTGCAGTAAAACGGTACAAACTGGCCCGTTCTATGGGGGGGGGGGCAGTTCTGGGCTCTGGGAGGCCGTACTGGTCCTCAAGTGATGGAGGCAGACACTGGACCTGGTCTTACTTGAGTTCAGTGGGTAACAGTTCACAGTGTCTGTATTTGATATTGAAATGTGTTCGCTTTCCTCCAGATGCAAGTTCACGCTGGCCGCGCTGTACCCCATGATGGCGGTGGTGAAGCACCGAGCAGAGTCCTACAAGACCTGGGTCTCCACCGTCCAGGAGGTCCTGGAGTCCAGGCTGAATGAAAAGAGAGGTCGGCTTTCCCACCTCGATGAACTTTCAACGTTTTAAACGCACAACTTACAACTTAACGTGGCGACGACATGGTGAGCCGCTTCGCTTTCCTGAAGTCCTTGTGTCTCGTCGTCTTCCCCACCAGGCCTGGAAGAGCTCCGCGGCCTGGTGGAGCAGGCAGAGAGCCAGGCCTTTCCCAAGACCGACCTTCTACGTCAGCTACGGGCGCTGACGCTGGACGCTGAGAAGTGTGCTTCGATGGCCCAGCAGCTGCTCAATGGGAAACGCCAGACGAGGTGCAGCCACAGAACCAGTCTGACGTTGTTTGACTTCAACTAATTCTGCTTCAAACACGAGGCTCGAGGGGCCCAGGGCATGGAAACTCACTTGTTATCCGTGCTGCAGGTATCGCTCTGGAGGCGGGAGAACCCAGAGTCCGAATGAGTTGACCGTGGAGGAGCTGAGGTCTTTTGTGACCCAGCTGGACAGCCTGCCCTGCAACATCCGCCAGGCTCCTCTTCTGAAAGTAAGTGACCATAAGTGACCCCGCGTGTCCTGCAGACGGTCAAACGGCAGGGGGTGTCACCGCGGCGCTTGTCGACCCGTGCTCTCCAGGACCTCCTGACCCGGGTGGATGACTTCCGGCGGCAGAGCGAGCGGCTCCTCTCCGACGAGTCCCCGAGCCCCGCGGAGCTGCAGGACCTGCTGGACGTGAGCCTGGGTCTGGACGTGGAGCTCCCGCAGCTCCCCCAGCTGCGCGAGAGGCTGGAGCAGGCCCGCTGGCTGGAGGCGGCGCAGCGGGCCAGCGGCCGGCCCGACAGCCTCTGCCTGGACACCATGAGGAGGCTGATCGACCAGGGCGTGGGCCTGGCGCCGCACGGCTCCGTGGAGAAGGCCATGGCGCGGCTGCAGGAGTTGCTGACGGTGTCGGAGCAGTGGGAGGAGAGGGCGCTGAGCCTCATGGAGGCCAGGTGAGCCTCATAGAGGCAGGGGCCTCGCAATATGCAATATGCAATATGCCGTAAAAGGAGTAGTGTTGCTTTATACAATCACCCTTGTATAAAAGTGAATTTCCATTTTGTGGATTCCATTCACATTTACCATCTGTTCCATTGCTTTTTATTTTGTTGCCTTTTCAAAGTCCTCTACATGGAACCGTTTGTTGGGTTCCCATATTCACCCAGCATGTGCTTTTTTTCCCAGGCCATTTCACAGCATGGAGACCCTGGAGGACGCCCTTCAGGAGGTGGAGAACATTCCAGCCTACCTGCCCAACTGCATGCAGCTGAAGGAGGTCGTCCTGAAGGCCAAGGATTGGCTCCAGGAAGTCGAAGCTCTGCAGGTAACACAGTTGGACCTGGTTGTCCAGCCAGTCACTCCCTTGTGACTAGTCCAGGATGTACACGTACTCACCTGGGCTTCCCGGTAGGTGGGCGGGCGCATCCCAGTGCTGGACAGCCTGTCTGAGCTGGTGGTGAGGGCCGAGGACATCCCGGTGTGGCTGGACCCCCTGACGAGACTGGAGGCCCTGATGGCCGACGTGCAGACCTGGAAGGAAAGTGCATCCAAGACCTTTCTAGTGAAGAACTCTCCTCTCTCCCTGTTGGAGGTAAACACTCCGCTGCACTTGTCGATCGCAGCCCATTTTGAGATGGGGGTCCGTGTCTCAACCCTCCTTGTGTGTCCAGGTGCTCAGCCCCCGATGTGACGTGGGCACGGGGTCCCAGAAGAGCAGGTCTAGAAAGACCAAGGATGCGCCGCTGGGCTCCAGAAGAGATTCAGCCAAACTGGATTCTCTCAGTGAAGTGGAACGAGCTCTCCTGGAGAGCAAGGACTCTGCCTCGGCTGTGTGTACCGCTCCGTCGTGTTCCTCTGTGTCTAGTCATGTGTCCTTAACGACTTCACACGTTCAGCGCGCTGTCGTGTTGATTCTCTATTTTTGTTCACGCTGGCCATGATCTCGCCCCGCTGCAGATGGCCACTCTGGCTGAAGTGCGGCAGAGCGAGATGGAGGTCCTGCTGGCTCTGCGGGCCTCCAACGAGTCCAAGCTCCTGTCTGCCGCCAGCTGTGATGAGCTCAGCGTGTG
This sequence comes from Phycis blennoides, assembly GCA_900302315.1. Taxonomy (NCBI): domain Eukaryota; kingdom Metazoa; phylum Chordata; class Actinopteri; order Gadiformes; family Phycidae; genus Phycis; species Phycis blennoides. Next base: position 14,263 of record OMKI01010434.1, on the reverse strand, counting down.
TCTGTGTCACAAGGGCCCGGCGGGCGGCATGCTGCAGTGTGAGCTCTGCCGCGACGTGTTCCACAGCGACTGTGTGACCACCACGGCGGACCTGGAGCAGGACCAGGCCTGGCTGTGCCCGCTCTGCCAGCGCTCCAGGAAGCCCCCGCTGGACAGGGTGTTGCCCCTGCTGGCCTCGCTGCAGAGGATCCGCGTGCGACTACCGGAAGGGGACGCCCTGCGCTTCCTCATCGAGAGGACGGTGCGCTGGCAGCACAGGGTCCAGCTGGCCTGCACCGAGGGCATGCTGGACGACCTGGCGGGGGTCGGCGTCGCGGGGGGAAAAGTACGTCTGGCCTCCCTCTGCTCCCTCTGTGATGCTCTTGGCGCGTCACCGGGGGAGAGGGTTCTATTCACCAGTTGGTTTGATTTGTATTTTTAACGTGCGGTTCTTTTGTAGGCAAGACATTGGCACTGGTGTCTATCTGCACTTTTGGGGAAAAATGGGTCATATTTCTACTCGGAGCACCTCTCCATTCCACTGCTGGGTAAGTGTTCCGGTCCAGCTGGGCTCCGTGTTCACGTCGGTCCGGTGGGATTCACGCCCGCTAACCTGGCTGCGTGTGGCAGGTCTCGGTGCCGAGGTGGAGGACCTGATGGCCGAGGGGTTCCTGCTGCAGGTCACGCTGCCCGAGACGGACCAGCTGTACAGATACCTGTTCCACAAGCTGGCGCTGCCGCCGCCCAGCAGCCCCGCCCCCGCCACCCCAGCAGCACAAGACCAGCATCACCACTCCAGGAAAGGAAGCCCTCACCGCACACCGGTGAGCCGGCTTTCTCTTGGTTCCTTCTGTGTGACGCTGTCACGTTATCAGTGTGCTCCAACAGCAGCAGCTGACCGTGTGTCTTCCTCTGATCTGGGGCGCCTTGTGTTGTGTTCTGTAGAACGGGGGCTCCTGCCATAAGAAGGAAGCGGTGAACGGTAAAAGCAAAAGGACCAAGCGACGCAAGGACAGCACGGAGCCTCCGCAGCGGGACAAGGTGAAGAAGTCCCGCAAGAAGAAGTCCAAGTCGAGCCGGGAGAAGAGCCCCGAGCCCAAGAGGCCCGCGGCGCCCTGTGAGGTGCTGCTGGAGCCCCCCCCCTCGGACTCGGAGGAGGAGGAGGAGGAGGAGGACTACTCGCTGTGTGCCGCGCCGTGGTGCCGGGAGCCCGAGGGGGATGAGGTGAGTTGCCGCTCAGGTTCTGTCAGGAGGAAACGGCGCTGTGAGCAGTGTCTCACCACCATGCTCTCCACCCCGTCCTCCAGGTGAACTGGGTCCAGTGTGACGGCAGCTGTGACCAGTGTCTCACCACCATGCTCTCTGTCCTCCAGGTGAACTGGGTCCAGTGTGACGGCAGCTGTGACCAGTGTCTCACCACCATGCTCTCTGTCCTCCAGGTGAACTGGGTCCAGTGTGACGGCAGCTGTGACCAGTGTCTCACCACCATGCTCTCTGTCCTCCAGGTGAACTGGGTCCAGTGTGACGGCAGCTGTGACCAGTGTCTCACCACCATGCTCTCTGTCCTCCAGGTGAACTGGGTCCAGTGTGACGGCAGCTGTGACCAGTGTCTCACCACCATGCTCTCTGTCCTCCAGGTGAACTGGGTCCAGTGTGACGGCAGCTGTGACCAGTGTCTCACCACCATGCTCTCTGTCCTCCAGGTGAACTGGGTCCAGTGTGACGGCAGCTGTAACCAGTGGTTCCACCAGGTCTGTGTGGGCGTGTCGGCCGCCCAGGCGGAGAAGGACGACTACATCTGCATCAGCTGCACGCAGCCTGACTACGACCGGGGGGAGTGACGGCTCTCTGTTGAAGGAGCTGCGCTTTTGGACGCAGGCCACAGCTCTGAATGAACTGCTTGCCCCGTGGCATCCCCCTCTCCCCTGGCTTGCCCTTAGTGACTATGGTGCTGTTTACTTTTCCAGATTCACAGACTACTCGGTAGTTGTTTGGTCACGGTTGCTGGTTTCACAGCCAATAAATTTAACTTTTCAAAACTTTCCAGGACTTGATGCAGATTGTAGAAAATGGCAAATGTTTCAAGAACCAACTGTGCAGGGATTTTTCAACCAAAAAAATGTCTGTTTGACAAACTTTTGGAACTTCCTGTTTTTTATATGCTTATGAACAACGGGAAACGTGTTTCTCTTGTAGAGTTAATATTATTTATCGGAGAGGTAACTGAGCTTATTAATTGAATCTCGGTTTCCTATGAACTATATTTGTGCTTAGAAGTTCTTTGATAGAATGCTTTTTGATGAAAGTCTAACCTAAAACATCTTAGTCCGTTGATGTTCACAGTTCAGTCCTTGTTTGTGATAACATGTGAAAAATGTGATGCTGGTAGGTGCAAAGTACCTACAACACTAGGTATTAGACCTGCATGAATTAATTTTCCTTTTTATTTAAGTTGGAGTAGTGTTGTTCCATATCCTTCTGAAATCACTAACTTTGTAAAAGTAGTTTCATGTTTTCAGTGATAGGAAAGCATTGAATTCTGTCGTTATAGCATTCAGATAATTACTGCAATCACATGGGTGAACTGTGCAATGTCATGGGAATGTAAGTTTTGTCTTATGGTAGACTTTCCTTTTAAGCTCTAGGAAGAAAATAATATGTGTTGGACTTAGAGTTAACACAAACTGTGTGATTTAACCGCCACGGGTATATGACCTTTTTTGCTCCTTTTGGTAAATAATATAATTCCTATGTTGCAGTTTGCATTATAAAATAAAATGTGTTCCCTTATGTCTGTCTTTGTTGTCATATTGTCCAAATGCTGACAACAGAATATCCCAGCAGACACTATATAGTTCCACTGTGTGATTCAGACAGTTTGTTTGCGGTTGGTCTCAGTGAAGCAACATGTCTGCGGTTTAAACCGTTCCTATTGGTTGTCTGTATGTCGACGTCACGTGTCGAGCCGTTAATCCGTACGTGGGTTAACCCGTGCATCCGGGTGACCGGGCCTGCGCGCGCACCTCCGTTACTTCGTTCCTTGCTACCAGAGGTGGGCGTGGACCCCATAGGTGGGCGTGGCCTCTCGTAGCGCCTCAGTGCGCAGAAGCCAGTGTGTCGCCATTTTCCTGTTGTTAGCTAAAGCTAAGCTAACAAGCTAGGTGAGAGAAGATAGCCAACGTTTCTGTTGTTCAGTACCAGACGTCCAAACGGACCACACAGATTGAAGTTCCAGCTCCTCCACCTTTCTCCCGTCGTCATGGACGAGGAGTACTACAGTGGAGCTGGGGACTGGGAGGACGGAGGAAACCTGGTGAGATGGTACCTTCAGAACCAAACATGTTGTGATGACTTGATGATACCTTCAGAACCAAACATGTTGTGATGACTAGATGGTACCTTCAGAACCAAGCATGTTGTGTTGACTAGATGGTACCTTCAGTGCTAAGCATATTGTCTTGGTGGAGAACGGAGGGAACCTAAGAGACTTGTTGCATGCTGCACACTTCACAGGAGGATAGTCAAGATGTTGTCTTGGTAACGCAGTAGATGGCTTACAAATCAATCTGCACATGAGCGACAAGTGAAAAGCACCATCCAGAGTCTCTGTTCTGTCACACACACACACACGCACACATCACCCAACTTAGGTCGGCAGTTTGAGACTCTTGAAGTCATGCTAGATAATCCTTGCAGGTCACCACAGCATGCCACTAGACAGCATAAGCATTTTAAAACGCTTTCCACGTTTTAAGATGCAATGTACTGAAAACTATATAGCCTATACAAAGCCTATATAAAGCCTACACTATATAGGGTATAGGCTATATGTTTTATTGCCTATATACTAAATACGCTACTGTGTATGTAGTAGCATATATAGAGTTTTAGTTGAATTACAGAGTGTACTATTCATTGTTTTCACCAATGTCTTCATATTGGCAACATATTGCGAAAAAATACAAGAAAAATACAATAGTGTTAATATAATGATATTCAAATTGTTGATTCGTCTATGTTTAGCAAATCATTGAATTTCATCAGGTTGGCTGTATTTATATCATATTTTTAAATAATGCCAATATTTTGTGTACCTGTCCAAAAATCCTGAATCCCAAACTGAAGAATGGGTTTCCTTGGTGTGAATGTGTAACATCAGAGTCATTGATCTCTCCCTGCAGGACGGCTATGTCGAAGGAGAAAATGATGGCAAAATTCAGGAAGACTGCCTGAAGAAGTTCTCCAGCAGGGATTACATCATGGAGCCTGCGGTCTTCAACACCCTGAAGACGTATGTTGAACCTGCACCACCAGGTCCTCCGCGTTGGGCAGCAGGAGCTCTTCATGTGCTGTACAACCTTCTGTTTCTCTCAGATACTTCCAAGCCGGTGGTTCTCCAGAACATGTGATCCAGCTCCTGTCTGAGAACTACTGTGCGGTGGCCCAGACCGTCAACCTGCTGGCAGAGTGGCTGATTCAGATGGGCACGTACCCTCGGCTTTCAGCACAACAAGGGAGCTGAAGGTTTCACATGAGCAGTCTTTAACCAGTGGGTTTGTTTTGTTTGCGCCTCAGGTGTGGAACCAGCGCAGGTCCAGGAGCGTGTGGAGAACCATCTCAAGAGTCTTCTCATAAAGCACTTTGACCCACAGAAAGCAGACTCCATCTTCACTGTTGAAGGCGAGGTGAGTCCGGGGGTTCCTGGAGAACAGCTCCTGAGTGCAGCCTCCAGAACGTCCAGAGGAACACAATGCTCCGTTTGGTTGACCGTTTTGTTCTCTGTGGTGCATCCATGTTGTCTCCGTCAGACGCCTGCCTGGTTGGAGCAGATGATCGCCCACACCACCTGGAGAGACCTCTTCTACAAGCTGGCTGAGGCCCACCCAGACTGCCTGATGCTCAACTTCACTGTCAAGGTACGGCTGGTGGAGGGAGGCGCCCTGTCTACAGCGACTCAGTGGGGTGCATGGAGAATGTAGTTTTCCTGTATTGGTAGCTCCCATGGATGGAAAGTGATTAAGTGATATGTAACCATGTACTGCACTGGTTATGCCAAACCGACGTGTACAATAAATTGACAAATATAGGTCATTCATTCATTCATTCATCCAAATTAAACCATCAACCCAACACAATACTGTGTGTGTGTGTGTGTGTGTGTACAGCTCATCTCAGATGCAGGCTACCAGGGTGAGATCACCAGTGTGTCCACAGCGTGCCAGCAGCTGGAGGTGTTCTCCCGGGTCCTCAGGACGTCCCTGGCCACACTGCTGGATGGAGGGGAGGAGAACCTAGAGAAGAACCTCCCTGAGTTTGCGGTGAGCTCCTGTTGGTCCTGCTGTCCCTGGTCCAGATGGTTCTCTATTCACAGCCACATCTTCGGAACATCTCTGCTTTTTTTTAACAAGTCGTCTTTGTGGTTGTTGTGGCTATTATTCTGGTTATTGTTGGTGGTGTTTGATGTACTTGCTGTTGGGTTGAGCCGTGGAGCTGCTGTGTACTGAGTAATGAGCTGTGTGTTGTGCAGAAGATGGTGTGTCATGGGGAGCACACCTACCTGTTCGCCCAGTCCATGATGTCCATCCTGTCCCAAGAGGAGCAGGGCGGCTCCGCCATGCGCAGGATCGGCCAGGAGGTGCAGAAGTCGGCCCATCAAAGGTATCCTGGTGTTCTGGTTGTTGCTCAGTTTCAGTTGAGTTCAGTTGTTGACTTCAGGATCACTCCCAGAACTAAAACCTGCTCTCGGCCTTTTGCCTGAAAGAGCTCTTGTTTGTTATTGTGCCACCATGTCTCGCTCTGAAGTCTTGTTGTTGTAGGAAACACCCCCATTGTCGCTACAATCTGAACCCTCCCAAGTCTTTTAGAGAACACTAAGCTAGCTCTCCGTTGTCCAGCTCAACATACTGCTCTCTGCAGCTCCCACGTTTCCACGTTCCCTTCCTGTAACAACTCCTCCAGCCAGACTTGGTGGGACACCATAACGAACAGACGTGATCAAGTGAAGGGCAAAGAAAGGGAGGGATCCTCTCCATAATGATGGAGTATAATCTGAGCCTCAGGGCCAAAGCGAGCCCTGTTGGAGGACAGGCTGGCTGCGCTGTGACCCCATAGGATTACATTGCATCCCGTTTCACAGAAGGGGCTGCAGCGTTCTCAACGCTGGACCCACTTCTATCACCGCTGGTCCCGTTGGTCCCATAGAACCAACAGGATGGGGAAACGGGGCCCATCTTTAAAGTTTCTGTTGTGTGTTCCCCCAGAGGCCATGACGCCAGCCAGATCACCCTGGCTCTGGGCACAGCCGCCGCCTACCCCCGGGCGTGCCAGGCCCTGGGGGCCATGCTGTCCAAAGGAGCTCTCAACCCTGCTGACATCACGGTGCTCTTCAAGATGTTCAGCAGCATGGACCCACCCCCCGTGGAGCTGGTAGGAGCAGAGGCGCACCGCGGCCCCCAGAACGCACACTTCTCCCCCCCCCCCCGCAGAGAGGGGGCTCGGTCTAATAACCAGTCGTTTGATGCAAATGTCTAGGGGAAGTTCTGTGTGCTCTGGAGAGTGGCAGAGGCGAGCTGTTTTAAGAAAGCGTCTTGTGGGTGCCTGTTCTTCGATTCCTCTTTTCTGTGTGCCACAGATCAGAGTGCCTGCCTTTCTGGACCTGTTCATGCAGTCTCTGTTCAAGCCAGGCTCCAAGATCAACCAGGACCATAAACACAAATACATTCACATCCTGGCCTACGCTGCCAGCGTGGTCGAGACCTGGAAAAAGGTACACAGGAATGAAGTCCCTTTTGTGTGGTGGTGGTGCAACAAACTGATGTAGTCCTGCCCTGACTCTTACTGTGATGTAGTCCTGACTCTTACTGTGATGTAGTCCTGCCCTGACTCTTACTGTGATGTAGTCCTGACTCTCACTGTGATATAGTCCTGCCCTGACTCTTACTGTGATGTAGTCCTGCCCTGACTCTTACTGTGATGTAGTCCTGACTCTCACTGTGATGTAGTCCTGACTCTTACTGTGATATAGTCCTGCCCTGACTCTTACTGTGATGTAGTCCTGACTCTCACTGTGATATAGTCCTGCCCTGACTCTTACTGTGATGTAGTCCTGCCCTGACTCTCACTGTGATGTAGTCCTGACTCTCACTGTGATGTAGTCCTGACTCTTACTGTGATGTGGTCCTGACTCTCACTGTGAGTCATGCCTTGCTCCCAACAGAACAAACGTGTGAACATCAACAAAGACGAGCTGAAGTCCACGTCCAAGGCCATCGAGACGGTTCACAACTTGTGCTGCAACGAGAACAAGGGCGCCACGGAGCTGGTGGCGGAGCTGGGGACCCTGTACCAGTGTATCAGGTGGGCCCCACAGCAGGGCGGGTCCAGACCGTCTGTTATCAGTCTGGAGCAGGATTGCAGTGAACGGCCCAACAGGCCTGGCAGCTCGACAGACCTCCAGTATGGTCTCTTGACAAGTTCCTATATGCATTACTATCCACACAGAATGCACAGCGTCTGTTATGGACCAGTCCATCTATTATGGTCCATTATAGTATATTCAACTGGGAAAAAATACATAAATAAATAAATATAACAAACATAAATAAGACACCTGATGTAATGTCACCTCGTGCCCGGCAGTCATGTGACACAGACAGACAGACAGACAGACAGACAGAAATACTTTAATGATTCCAGAGGGAAATTGCATTTGTTACAATACTCCAGGGAAAAAGAGGAGACAGACATAATAGAATATATAAATATATAATATAAACCTATGTAACAATATACAAAAAATATAAAAAAACAAAATATACATAAATGTACATACATCTAGGCATACACTATAGAGGTAAATAGCATACACAAAGATGTAGCATGTGACACCCATGTGTCCCCTCACACGTTCACACCCCCGGCCCCCTGAGCTCCCGGCCCCCCCGGCCCCCTGAGCAGCAGCCTCGTGTCCCCCGCAGGTTCCCGGTGGTGGCCATGGGGGTGTTGAAGTGGGTGGACTGGACCGTGTCCGAGCCGCGGTACTTCCAGCTCCAGACGGACCACACGCCAGTCCACCTGGCGCTGCTCGACGAGGTGAGTGGCTGAACGCTTCACCCCTCCTCCCCCGAGACGCGCCTGGATGTTCA
>OMKI01010431.1:4548-27391 GCA_900302315.1 Phycis blennoides | reverse complement strand
TGGCGTTTAGACATTGCACCTTTCATCTTGTGGTGCCCGCGGCGGCCATTTTGAAAAGGAATAATTGTGTGTGTGTGTGTGTGTGTGTGTGTGTGTGTGTGTGTGTGTGTGTGTGTGTGTGTGTGTGTGTGTAGTGTCTAATTAGGTTATAGTAACTCCAGCAGCACTGTCCTTGCTTTTTTCCAAATATCGGGGGGAGGAGTTTTTGTCTGGTATTGACCCTGTGGCGGAGGGAAGTGTCTGCGTGGCGGGGGGGAGGGTCGTGGGCTTGGCTGTAGAATCCGAGGTGGGCTCGGTCTCGGGTTCCTGCTGCGGCGCTGTGGCTGTTCGAAGGAGGGCGGAAAGGGGAGCATACGCGTTAACACCAACAACTACAGCGCCCGCACAAATTTGTGAATTTGCCTGCAGTAAAGCTACGACTATGCAAAGAGAAACAAACAACGTCTGCTATGGATAGAAAGTAGAAGTGACAATAGGTTCATACAGTTGGGCCGACCTGACTGAGTGCAGGACTTCATGTGCTCCGGCCAGTGGGCCTGCTGGCAGGGGTAGTCGCAGTAGCTGGTGTTCCAGCAGCAGTAGAAGATGGCCTCCTTCCTGCAGTTGGCACACCACTGCTTCTTCTTGGTCTCGTCCACCGCCTGCTGTCTCTCCGACTCCGTCTGCTTCTTCACCTCGGCCACCAGCCGCTCCCTCTCCTGCTCCAGACTCTGACGCATCTCCGCCATTGTCAGCTCTGCGGAGAGCCCAAAAGCATTTTGTCATCCCCTTTTCCAAATGTTGGGTTGAACCACAAAATGCCTGCATGTTGTGCCTGTGCACTTTATCTGTTTCACCGTGGGAGGGTGAGAAACGTCCTCTCGATTCCTTTGTATGTCTTGCCATGTGAAGGAATTGACAATAAAGCTACTTTGACTTTTGAAAAATAAATAAATAAATAAAAATAAAAACATTGGCACACATGTAAGTGTGGCCGTGTGACTGTGGCCCACTAACCCAGATTGTGCACACATGTAAGTGCAGGCGTGCGAGCGTGACCCACTCACCCAGATTGTGCTTCATCTCAGACAGCTCTTGCTGGTGTAACCACTGCAGCTTCTCAATCTCGATCCGCAGCCGTCGTATCTGAGGGGAAAAAGAGCCGAGGGTTTCCAATGGCAGTGGAAAGCCTCCACACCGGCCACGGAAGGTGGAATTCCCTCGTTTCAACGATAACAAATACTTCGGTTCGGATGTGGATACCAAAGCACTGACCTCTGCGATTGTGTTTCCTGATGTGCTTTTGGAAAGGTCGTTGTAGATCTCCGTCATTGTCCCTTTTATTGTGTCCATCATCTGAGAAGATTCGCCAAAAGAAAAAAAAGAAAAGAAAAAGGCACCACGTTTTAGACTCCGGGAGAGGGAGAGGGTGGGCACCATGTCGGCCATGCTGCCTTTTCAGACCGTTGCATACGTGCAGCAGTCTCAACATGCACTCACGGTTTGAAAATAGGTTGGTGGTTGTTCTTTATTCATTGGGTGATCACACACAAGTCGGGGGGGGTTCAACGTACTTTGCTTGTGTACTTGGCTATGTCCGCAGCCACGTCGGCTGAGCCCGTTGGGATCTGCAGGTCTCCAGCCAGCAGGGAGGACGAGCCCGACGCCGGCGTAGCGGACAGGGTGGAGGCGCTCTGAGGCGAGTCCTTCTGCTGCACTGCTGGAGGAAATGGAATCAACGCAAATATTTAAAAAGACGGCGAGACATTTAAATGAAGCCGAAGTCGACCCGGTGAGCTAATCGTCTCATGACGTGCCTATATCATTTGCCTTTTAAAGGGGGGGTAGTTCGGAACTTTGGACATAGGACCTCATTTCCAAGTTAGCCTGTGTGTTATTTGTCGTGTCGAGACGTTTTCAACACATTTCATTCAGTACTTCTAGTTGCAGAGTTCGCTGGTGCTAGGCTAGCGCAAGTCAGCGGTTTCTGCTAGCCTGCTAATAAAAACAGTCTTACCCACTCCACAGTACAGCCGCAAATAAAAGACTAAGGGTAAAAAAAGGAAAATACTTTTTATTCACAGGCTAGCCGAAACCATTGACTTGCGCTTGCCTAGTACCAGTGAACTCTGCAACTAGAAGGACCGAATGAAATGTGTTGAAAACATCTCCAATGATAAATAACACACAGGATAACTTGGAAATGAGGTCCTATGTCCAAAATTACGAACTACCCCTTTAATATATGCACAGTAAACATTTTAACCAATAATATCGTATATCGTACATATCGTATAATATAAATATGTTTCACGCTCCACGTCACATAAAGCCTGCGGTGCATTATCGCACAGCCGGCTATAGTGTTTTGCGTTCCGCCCAGTCTAATCCCAATCCACCAACGTCAAATTACGCAAGCAAAAAACACATTCTGAGTGTGTTGAACTCATGCCGGTCATCCCACACCTGCAGGCGTGTAAGCTCTCTGGCCTGTACCTTTAGCGGCCTGCCTGGTCTGGTAGCGGGTGCTGGACGAGGAGTTCTGCTGCTGGGACTGTGGCTGCTGTGGGCTGTGCGCCTGCAGTGGCACCGTGGCCTGGGCCGGCGCCGGCGCCGCTGGCTGCTCCCCATGCTGCTGCTGCTGCTGCTGCTGCTGCTGGCTCTGAACCTTCTGCACGTGCACCTTCTTGAAGGAGGTGGGGAACTTGTTGGTGGGGTTCCACACCACCGCGCGCGGCGCGGCCTGAGCCGTCTCCTTGGGCAGCAGGGGGCGCTGTTTCTTTGCAGCTGCAGGAGTGGCCGTGGAGGACGCGGAGGCGGAGGCGGGGGCGGTGGTGGTGGTGGTGGTGGACGCGGAAGTGGGGGAAGGGGAGGGGGCAGGGGGACTCCAGACGGGGGCTGTGGTGGTCTGAGCGGAAGCTGCTGTAGACGCTAGGCTGAGGGCAGCCGTTAAGGGGGGCTGGGTGGAGTCTTTTTGGTTCAAAGTTTCCCGTGCTGGGGAGGCTGCTACAGAAGTCGATGGAAATTTACCTGGGTCGAAAAAGAAAAGAAATATGAATATTGCAATATTTCACCTTTCCTTCAGACACTTTTACCAGTGCAATACACGCCAGCAGAAGAAAAGAGCCGAGAGAACGATGTCAAGTTTTACCTTCCAGCTTGACTGCAGAAGGTTCTTTAACAGTTTTGGCCGTAGAAGTTGCTGGTTCTTTCTTGATCCGCTTGCGATCGCGGCCTCCACTCTCGTCGCCCAGGTCGATCACCAGCTCCCTCTCAGAGTCAGAGTCTTGCTCTGCCAAAGACGCGGGGGCAGCCGACCTCCCTTCCTCGGGGGTCTTGGCTGAATCCAGCGGGGGCTGACACTGGGGCGCCCTCGGCTTGTCCTGGGGGTCCCGCTCCGGGCCATTGCTGCCCTGCTTGTCTGTGAGCGAGGGCTCAGCGGTGACCTTATCCCCCGTGTCCGTCCCTCCCTCCTTGTTGTTCTCCCCCTGGCCCGAGGTCCGGGGCCTCTTTCTCTCGCCTTTGTCCTTGTCCTCGTGGGCGGAGCTCCTGGGCTTGTGCTCCTCGTCGCTGGGGTACTCGCTGTCGCTCGACTCGGATTTGTCCGAGTCCTCCGAGTCGCTGTGCTCCACGCCTCGGTAGACGTCCTCCGATATCTCATCTATGCCTGTACGGACAAGAACACGTTTACCTGTCTGCTTTTGAGATGAAACTCAAAAAAGGCCAAAGTTTGCCCGGACAACTATCAAAGGGAGGGTGTACTGGAGTGGCCGCTGTGGGGCTTAACTACATCCGGCCACACGACACGACGTACCACTTGATTCCACGCAGTGTTGATGTCGGCGTTAATAATTCAGAAACTTTGTGCCAACGGTCAGCAAGATGGTCTTTGAGCCATGTTCAGTATATCAAATAACTCGTTGGATATCCCAAGTAGGACAATAGATGAACTCAGTACTATAAAGCGCTGAGGTATCTTACCCAGTTGGGCCTTGCAGCTTTCTATGGTCTTGTCCAGGCTTCTGATTGGTCTCTTCGGCGTGGGCAGGACCGCCGCACCCTGCTGCTGTTGCTGCTGCTGCTGCACAGACTCACTCAGCTCCTTCAGGTCCATCTCAGCCTTCACCCGGTCTACAAGATAAGGGTCACCGGTCAACCTCAATCTCTTTGAATGCACTTCGGCCCCACCTGAACTCCACCGGTCTGACACCACGTAACATGTGAACATACACAGCATGATGCACACCAACACGCAACGGTACTGACCCAGATTCAGATTAAGGATGCTCCCCGGGCCTGTGGTCCTCTCCTGTTTGGGCACCAGTCCAGGGTTGAAGGGCTTGGGGCTGCCTGTCGTGCTGCCTGCTGGGCCAATCTTCGATGACGCGGGGGATGCTGGAGATAAAGTAAACGCAAGCATAAAAGGTGGTTGGTCGCCGTCGGCCATCATCCGCATACGTCATGTCAATACGCACGCTAATAACCCCCCCCACACACACACACACACACACTAGAGTTGTGATCAAGACCGCCTAAACCGAGACCAAGACACTACCAAGACCAAGACCGACCAAGTAAAGACCAAGACCAAGTCAAGACCGAGACCGAGACCGGAAAAAAAGACTAGTGTTCACGTATTGGTGTAGCTAAGTTACACCAATACGTGAACAATGGCGCAGCCGTCAGGAAAATATATACAATGTAACATATTTGGCGCGTAGTGTACGAGTACTGCGTCATATATAAGGTTTTGTGATGAGCATGAGCTCACTGCTTGGTTTACGCACAAACCCCCTAGAGACCTCCATGTCCGAGACCAAGACAAGACCAAGACCAAATACAGTCGAGTCCGAGACCAAGACCAAGACCACGTAAAAGTGGTCTCGAGACCAAGACCGGTCTCGAGCACTACAACTCTAACACTAACACACAGGACAACAAAGTACCACTGAAGTCCATGGACTCCTCCCCCGTGCTGTAGTGGAAGGGCAGGTTCCGGGGGGGCTTGTCATTGCCGTCGGGCTCGGCGTCGGACCCCGTGTGGACGGAGGAGTTGGTGCTCATGGGCGAGCGCGGCATGTCCGTCATGGAGATGCGCCGGCTCATCCCGCTGGGCGCCGAGCTCTTGCCCAGGAGCATCTTGGGGGAGATGGTGATGTCGAAGTTGAGCCGCAGCTTCTCGGGCTTCTCCAGCTTGACGCTGCCCGCCCCGGGGTTGGCCGGGTCCAGCAGCATCTGCAACTGGTTGTTGGGGGTGAACGGCGTGCGGAACGGCGCGTAGTTGAACACGCCGAATTTCTTGCGGATGTTCTCCACGTAGACCTCCATCTCCTGCATGGCGCTGTTGAAGATGCTCTTGGTCTTCTTCACCGAGAAGGGGATCTCTTTGGACATGAGGTAGCAGTTGTTGATCGGCACCCAGGCCCTAGAGGGACGAGAGAGAGAGAGAGACGTGACGGAGGAAGGGCTTTGAGGGCGCGGCGGGAAGCGACGTGGTGCGTCGGGGGGGTGAGTGAATGCGGCGGTTGGACCGCGGCGGCGGTCGGGAGCGTCTGCTGACCTGTCGTGCTGACCGAAGAAGCGCGCGTCCACCTGGCCGTCCTTCTCGCGCAGCGCTTTCGCCGGCCAGAACGGGAAGCCCTTCAGCTTGGCCCACACCAGGGGATGGGGTGGGCTCTGGGGGGGGGGGCGAGATAAGAATCGATGGGCCAGGGTTAGTACCGGCTCTGTTACATCCACATGGTTTCCTTTTTCTTTTTTAAGGTGGGTTTACACATACATACATATATACATACACACACACAAATAAAGACATACATACACATACATTAGAGTTGTAGTCAAGACCGCCTAAACCGAGACCCAAGACACTACCTAGACCAGAGGGTATCGAGACCAAGACAAGACCGAGACCAAGACCAAGACCGACCAAGTCAAGACCAAGACCAAGTCGAGACCAAGGCCGAGACCAAGTCCAGACCGGAAAAAAAAAACGTGACTAGTGTTTTAAGTCGCACCAATACGTGAACAATGGCGCAGCAGTAAGGAAAATATATACAATGTAACATATTTGGCGCGCAGTGTATGAGTTTCTGCGTCATATATAAGGTTTTGTGATGAGCATGAGCTCGCTGCTTGGTTCATGCACAAACACCCTCGAGACCTCTATGTCCGAGACCAAGACAAGACCGAGACCACGTAAAAGGGGTCTCAAATACTACAACTCTAACATACATACACAGAATACGCATTGCATTGGGCACACATAGAGACTCACACATGGCTCACAGAACCAGTTATCCCTTTTTTGGCACGAGGACAGGTAGCACTCTGGACACACCTCGATCTCATTCATCTGGAACAAACAGAAGTGTAAATGTTTGACCTCCGTTCATGCCTACGTACGGAATGCAAACAACTCATGTGTTCCACGATGAAGTGAAGGAAAGTGCCGCTTACCTCATGTTCACAAATCTTAACAATGACCTTCGCTGTTGCGGTTAGTTTGTGATTACCTAGTAGAAGAAGGGAGGATGAGTTTTGAGGCCCAATTCGTTCACGACAAAAGACAGCGAAGGACAATGAAGGCACAAAATCAGCTTCAGCTTGCCTACCTCCGTTATAAATTATACAATTGTGTAAGATCCATTTCACATCAGCCAGAAAGGCTTCGGTACAGCCATACATCTTCTTTTTGACATTCTGTAGAACAGCATGAACAGAATCAGTGTGGTAACAAAATTCAAATAAAAAGGGTGACGCTTGAGAAGTTTCGGTTCATACGTGTACATACAAGTACCTTCTCTAGAGTGCACAGGTCCATGGCGTGAAAGATGTATTCTGCATAATCTGGGTGCTGTTCCAGAGACACAGGCTTATGGAAGGGCTCCGTCTGCAATGTCGACAACATAAATGCAGCCATTAGACCGAGTCATGTTGTCCCTTCACTACAAATGCACAGTGCATGATGTGACTGAGGAGCGGAAATTGTGGGCATACCCCTGGCTGTTTCATCTTTTGGAGGGCAAACTTAAGCAGGTAGGACAGCTGGTCTATTGTCAGCATTGTCATGGCCTTGCTCTGAGTCTCTATGCACTCTGCCACTGTAATCTTCTGTAAAAAAATAAAAAAGGGGGGGGGGAGGAAAATCTCAGTATGGCAACAACAAAAGCATGATGCATAACCTAGCCTAACATAGCCCCGCCAAACTAGTCTTAAACGCCTTTTTACCAAATTGTTCAAATATCCAATAAAAATTATAAAAAATATAAACTACGCATGTAGCTCAAACCCGGAAAGTAACAGGCCTAATACCCTGATATTAGGCCTCAAAACGCATGGCGTTGCAAGTGTGCGCACGTTCACCGTGAAAAAAAAAAAAAAAAGGTCAAGGTGCACATGACACACAACAAACAAACCACCCACACACACACACACACGCGCGCTCGCGTCCAACGCGTCCGACGCGTCTCTAGCGAGATACCTCACACTCTGGACAGAACCAGTCGCCCTCGGGCTCGGCTGGCAGTTTGAGGCACTTGGCGTGGTACACCCGGGGGCAGAGCTCACAGCAGAGCACCTGACCCTCGCGGTGGCACAGCCAGCAGTAGAAGTCGTTCCTGCCGTCCTGCGGTACAACATCAACAGGGTCTGTGGTGAGTGCTGGCTGCTTCACATAGTAAAAGGGACCATGTCTTAGCTCTGACTGGAATGCAGGTGAGAAGAAACAAGGGGGGGCAGGTTTCAAAAACACACGCAGAAACAACAAAAACAAGGTGCAGTGCAACAGAAACAACAACAGCGACAGCAACAGCAACAACAAGTGGCAGTACGGCAGGGTTAGGAGGAACCGTGGGACAACCAAGCTGACACACAACTCAGAGGCAGTTTCTACTGGCGTGCGTTGGAGAGTCAACGCTGTTGTTATGCTAGCTCATGGTGCGGTTCAATACTGTTTTCAACTATAGTGGAATATAAACTTCCAAAATCATGTAACGTTTTTGGAGTGTGAATGACAAAGAAAATGCCTGTGAGGTGTGTGTGTGTTCGCAACTGATCTACTGACTAACTAGTCAACTTAGTGCTCAGAACACCACAGCACATCTGTTCTGATCATGTGACTGGTTCACCTTAAGCACCCAGCCCAATGGAGCTGATTTGGCTAGATATTGCTGAATAGTCGCAAGATATTGCAGAATACTGTCGTTATAATCTGGGTTTTTTTCTAGCCAAGTGTGCCCACTGCCAAATAAGCAACAACACCTTGATAACAGCAGCAACAGTTTCAACAAAAACCAAAGCTCAAAGCTCAAGCCCCATGGCCATGATTCAACCTAGCATTAGCATTCTGCAGTTTAGTTTAGCCAGGATGAAACTGTTTGTAACTAATGAAACTATCACTGTGAAGGAAGCCTTATTTTTGTGTTGCTAATTTTTGTGTTGGTGCACATGGATAGCTGGCTTAGCCAGTTCACTACCGCTAACTAACGACTACTCACTCACATTTCACACCAGCCACTCCCCTGTGGATATCACTACAAACTAATCATTTTCAAGAGAGGTGGTGGTAGTGGTGGTGGTGTTGTCCTCCATTCATATGCCAATTTAAAAACAAATAAACCCATAGAAACATAGGTACTCCATTTGAGGACCTGTTGCGGTACCTCATGTAAAAAGATGGAATTTACAAAAGCTAATTGTACAAATCAGCTTTCTGAACATTAGCTCTTTGTTAAAAAATACACCACACAAAACCATAGACAATTGAGTCATAACCAGTGCATATAACATGCATATCATGAGAAAGGTCTAACATTTCATAAAGAAAAAAAAACATCCACTTGGGTGTGAGTACGGGTGCAGGAAGTACAACTCTGCGTCAACCACTCCACACCACACCACCCAGCGGGTTTCACCCAAACAGGTCCGTCCATCCTTACCTGGTCTTTGTTGTGGGAGCCCAGGGCTCCAGGTTTCTTCTTCTTCTTCACGGGGCTTGGGGAGGTGTCCGTGGGGGAGTGGCCATTGGAAGAATGGGTGGGACTCGACACCTTCCTTTTCTGTGGTACCAGGACCCGTTCTGCTGACCCCGGGGGATCTGGAACTGGCACGCGGGCGAGGGGAAGGACAGAAATGTGTTCAAACACCAAACTGGCTCCACCGACGCTCTCATAACACCGGGGGAATTGTTTTGTATTAGAAAGGATCCAACTGATTAGACGTCTGCCACAGGAACATAACAACCTGCATAACAACCAATTCATTTCATCCCATCATCCCACCGTGCTCAATTTGGCAACACCAAAATCTAGCATAAGATATTCAAGTTGTCATAATACGAAAAAGAACTGCAGACCCCTTGTACACAGGAACCATAAGCCAGTAAAGACAAGGTCAACAGAGGCTTAACAGATACACCCCAGCCCCCAGACGGCCTATCTGTTGACTCATGACACAAGCTCTAAAACACGCTTTCTGGAACAATGTTATCTGTTTACCAGAGAGAGGCAACCCTGACCTTGGAACTTTTCATCCAATCGCCACGTTAGCAAAACAAAAAGTCAAGGCAGACATGACACACGCTAGGGGACGCGAGGGGCTTACCTTTGGATCGCATGGACACCTCCATCCCTTCTAGTACATCCGACTCCGTCTTGATCTCCTCTTCAGCCAAGCTGCAGAGCAGAGCACAAGTGCAACAAAGGGGGGGTGGGGGGTGGAGGAACAAAGTCAACAGCGTTCACAACCCAAACTAGAACCACAGTAAACAAGTGCAGCACCCTGGGCACCCCCCCTGACCCTGGGGACAGGTCACCAGAGAGCGATTGCACACTTTCGGTGGTTACATGCCAGTGTGATTCGTTTGGTCGGGTCATTACAACCGTGAATAAGGCTCACGTCGCGCAAGCTCATCGTTCACTTCTTCTCGCCAGTAACCACCCCTCCAGCCTCAGCCTCAACCTCAGCACATCCGCCTCGAACAGTGCAAATCTCCATGACAACGCTCCTGTTGTGAAGCGCAACTTTGCAATTCACAATAACCAACAGGCCCTGAGCCCACATGACCCTTCTCCACGGTTAGAAGAAGATGTGTCTTTAAAAAAGAAATCACCCAGAGTCCCCGAGTCAGCGCCACCGGACCTGGATTGATGAGTAACCAACTTAAGAGAGAACGTCTCGCAGTGATTCAAAGCATTCGCCAGTGATTCCTCTAGTGGCCCATCTCCAACAACAGCTCGACCCCAAGTGCTCTAGGGGCTATTCTTACAGACAAATAGCAACACAATGCTCAAATAGGCTCCCGGGATTAAAACCCTGGCACCGGTAAACACGTTTGCTTGGGGGTGTAACAACGGGGTGGGAAAACTGTACACAAAAAGAAGTGCTCTGCTACTTTCATATACATGTGCACTCTTTCTGCACCACCCAACACCGAATCTGTCAAAAGAAGATAGAGCCCTACCATCCCTTACTTACACAAAACGCAAAACCCCAGCCGGGATTATAAATCCTGGCTTCTTTTTTTGGGAGTCCCCCTTCTCTTCGGACTTCCTGGGCAAAGGAGGAGGAGAACAAAGGGGATGCCGGCTGATGAATGGGGCTATTTCAGAGTCCGGCTCCTCCTTTGTCAGAGTCACAGAGGGCCGTGTTCCAAGGGTGTCCCACTCATTCAGAAGCCCCTCAAGAGAAAAATCCTACTCAGGACCCCTGACAGGTCACACACTCCGCGCCGGTGCGTGGCCCGGGTCCCCGGGCTCTTGTTTCGTCAAGACATCGGCCGCATGGTCGACCGACAAAAAGGTCAACCACATCGAGAGAGAGAGAGAGAGAGAGAGAGAGAGAGAGAGAGAGATTCCACAAAGTGATGATCAAACGAGTCAACTAGCTGATTAATAAAAAAGGCACAGATAGTAAAGGGTACAAAAAACATGCTGACAGCAAAAGTAGCTTGAGTTGCTGAAATGCATCCAACGGTGAATATGTTTGTTACATATATACGGTGAGAAATACATCCATCATTATAGAAAGCCTGCCTCATGAACAAACAGATTAATAGTAATCAGGATTGTTATTCATAACATGCCTATGACTCTTAAGGAGAAAGGGGTTTTCATCCTCTACTCATTAGGCATAAACGCATAAACATGATCCTGTTGTTTCAGGCATGGTCACCTAAAGAGCATAAAAAATGAAACCAGAATGAAACTGCCTAACCTATTACTTAAACCCGCAGGCACGCACACACACACACCCCACACGTGCGTGCACATGTATGCACAGCCACAAATCGCTCCAGGCCCTTCCTGTTCCAGACCAAGTGAACAAACGAGGCCCACATGAAAATGAGAAAACGTTAGCCAGCTTCCTCTGCTACGCGTTAAGAGCACAGGGACAGTGCTCTTGTGCTCTCTACTTGCAACAACGCCCACAGAACCTCTTGTTTATCACCAATGGACGTAGCACTGCAAACTGTGACATTAATCTTCTTGTCCACGAGAAAAAAAACCCCCACAGAATAAACAGAAGACGTAAAGAAGACATTCTTAGGCCGGGACCTATGCTCCACAAACACTGCCCGTACTCATGTGAGGGTAGTAGACCAAATAAATCCTCTGCAGGTTCTGGGAATATTCCAGAAAGACCAGGTTCAAGAAAACATTGACAGCATAGCCCTATCATTGAGTACCTGATAGACAAAAAAAAAGGAGAGAGGGGAAACCACAACTGACTCGATGCCTTGAAATTCCACTCCTGTGAGAGCCGAGCAGGGTTTTCTCGTCACAGAAAATGGAGGCCACAGCTTGCTCTCCCCCTCACCACCACCACCACCGCCGCCGCCTCCCCCTCCTTCTCCTTCTCCTCCCCCACTCTCCCCCATCCCCCACTCTGGGGCTCAGTCCCAGGCACATCCACGCAGGAGGACCACAGCTCGGTAAAGATTACAGTTCAAAGCCGGACACGTCTATGGCAAACCAGGGGACCAATGAGCACGCGGGAGAGAGAGGGGGGAAAACAGGAAATTGGACGAAATCCAGCTAAACAACTACTAACCGTTTCTAAATGAATTCTCGCCACCGCTAAACCATATATTGGTTTCAGAGAATGAATGACTACCTGTATTGGATAACGTCCTAGTAAACCATACCTGGTTTCTCTTTACAATGCACAAATGTGAAATACAGCAAGGAACTATATACATTTTTTTAGTAGTGACTATCTGCCTTAAAGACAATTGGGATTAGTGCAACCACAACCCAAAGAAAGATAATTGTCCTTGTATTGCAGAAAATCTTGAGGTATGAAGAGACTGACAGGATACAAATGCAGCCACCCGAGACAACTGCACATTCATATGCAGAAAAACAAATGCACCCGAGTTTCTGTGGATTATCAGGATGTTAAGAAATAGCATTAGCATACTGGGTCTATTCATGGTCAAGTACATTTCCCTGCACATGAATTACAAACACCTCAAGAAAATAAAACTGGATTTTACAATGTATAATGTCTGTTTAAAACATACCGAAAATGTTACTCCACCATAATTGCTCACATATTCAACACATCAAAGCAACCTTTGATACGCAAAAAAAAGAGCCTAAAATGAACACCTTCCAACCTTCCCTTTATATCATGCTGGAAAAAAAAAAAAAGGTGAATCAAAGATGGCTGTGGAATTTTCCAGAAGGCCCTTGCTCTCCCTCCTGCTCTCCCTCCGATTGTCAATCTTTAACCTCAACTACAGCTGCAATTGGCTGCGGGTCTAACAGGGTGGAACATTATTGGTCGGCTGTGCGGTGCCACACAGATCCCCGTGTGTGAGCTTCCCTCTTCCTCTTAAAAAGCATTTTGCTGCAATGCAGAGATTTCCCCTGCATCCGTTTATTTCCGTTCTGTTTAGCTTCACCCCCGTATTGAACATGAATAATGTCAACCAGGGGGCTTCTGAAAAATGCCTTTGTTGTCGAATGATCTAGGATTGTGAGTCATATGTTTGGGGGTCGTCTTTTCCACCAGGGGGTGATTATCTACAGGCTCATCTGACTGCATCTTGTTTTAACACGTTGATCGTGGGCTTTTCCTGCGAAACGCCGCACATGGTGACAAATCATTCAGGAAATGTAAGGCAATGCGAGTGCTCATGGATTTTTGCACAGAAATCATTTTGGTTTCTTTCGTAAATATGAGGTCAAAGAAAATGGTGGCAGAGATAACGTCATGGAATCAGAAGAGAAAAGGCTCTGCTCTTGTTTTCACCTAAAAATAGGAAGCGAGAGTAATGACTGAACGGTGGTTCTAATGGCTTTTGCATATTGTAAACACGGCTTTCCTCTTCACACTTTTATGAAGATCATAAAATTAGATCCGTTCTGATCTGGAGGACGAAAAATAAATAAATGATGGTGATAGAACTATGAAGCTTCTTTGAATATGGAGCAAGATGTGTTGGTGAACATAATGTAGATGAGGCTTTCAATGGTGGATGGTGCTTTAGAAACAATGTAGCAGGGGGCTGTTTCATAGTGCTATGACCAGAGGACCCGGGCAGCAGCATGTTGAACGGCCTAGTGACGGTATACATTGGAAGGAAAGGAAAAAGGGAAAAAAAAGATCAAGAAGACTTGTCCATCAATTGCTCTGGAACACCAAAAATTGTCCTTTTTCAAAAAAAATACGAAAAACAAGCACTGGCCTTCATCTCAGTTCAGCTGTCAGAAAGTGTGGGAGGGGACCAGGCAGCCAAAATGTCAATGTACACGGCAGGTATACAATCAAACTGAATTCCAACTATAATACTAAAAAAGTATTCAGCCATTGCTCTTACAAAATGACTTTAGGCCGCCATAAAGCATCTTCTTTACAGGCACATCTGTTTGCTCCCTGCTCCCCCCCCCCCCAATAAGTCCCATTCCCTGGCTTTAGAATGATACAGAAGATAAGCAGACCTACTTACAAAGAGTACACAACACACCCCTGCTCCCCCACTACCCATCCCCCACGGCTCCTCTGCCAGTTTGCAAACCAAGACTTCCAAAGCAAAAAAAACGAGAACTGTGGGGCCGTTTCTTTTTTGTTCTACAAAAGATAAAATCCTAACTCCCCATGCATTATCAAAAAAGAACAAATAAATGTTTGGCCATTGGCCATTGGCCTCTTGCATGTCAGCGTATTCGTCTGGGCCACCCATGTGACCCTGACATACGAGAGAGAGAGAGAGAGCGAGCGCAAGGGTGAGAGTCTTTGCCCAACCCCCCACACTAAGCACTGTGTGGAGCCGGGGCCTGCAAGGCCTTCAGTCCACCCACAGCCCCCCCCCCCCTCCTCCTCTCTTCTGGGATATCCAGATCCCAGTTCTTAGGTATATCATTCAGAAGCAATGCAGTCACAGCGAGAGAAAGAAGCCCTGTTGTCATAGGAATTGAGATGAAAAAGACGGGGCTTACCTCTGTGGATGCATGGCTGCCTGACACACTGTTATGTCAACACTTATAAAACATGGAGGACACTCTCAGCCCTCAGCCGGGGAAGGCTCCGCTCTTCAGGCAAGGCGATCAGGCCTGAGTGATGTTAGCCGGATTCTGACTGGCTGCTTCCCTCACAGGCAGAATGCAAGGCGGATCCTCATTGGCCAATGTGTTTCCTGAGTAATTATCTTTGTTCAGCGCAGGCAGGGGCAGCTCTGTCAGTGCGAAAGACATGGAGAGAAAGAATAAGCGAGGCCTAAATGACAAAATAACACATATAACGACATAGTATTGGCATACAAACCCCGTAAACCATTACTGTGACGCTTTCCAACGTTGCATCTGGCGGTGGCTGTTTACTTTGTGAGCCTACAGAGGTAGAAATGGCAGCATGTAGAATGTGAGAACAGGACACCATGCACTGCACAAGCCTCCATGTTTTTTGTGTGGAGAGGGCCTTTGTTTAACTCCTCCCTCCTTCTCACTCCTCAGAGGAAATAGAGGTTACAGCTTTACACCAAAAGACAAAGACCAAACAAGTTAAGTTGTACCTGTGAAATATTTTAGATGTGAAATATTAAACAATATACATAGCTTCTACTCGGTTTTAGGGGAAAGTCAGATCCCAGTTCAGCCTTTATAATTACATCGATTTTGTTTTTATTGTGTGGTTTTAAAAAGGCCCACCACTTGGTAGCTTATAATTGTAGCCTACATTTTTTTTAGGTAAAGTATTAAAAACCCACAGACCACATAACAATGTCAAATATCAAATAATTAAGGAAGTAGGCTACAAGATAAGAGCAAATCTCAAATTCACCAATAAAGGACACAAAACATAATCATGTTGTTAAATTCCTTGTGTGTATTATCTTTATCACATGCTCTTTACATTATGGGTGTGCATCATGAATGTTTCAGCTTAGCTGCAAGTTGGTATGCTGTGTAAATGCTATGTAATTCGTCTTAACGTGAATGTGGAGGCAAAAAGAGAGAAACGTTTTCGGGTCAACATAGGTGGAAAAAAACTGTGCGCCCAACGTGGGGCTCGAACCCACGACCCTGAGATTAAGAGTCTCATGCTCTACCGACTGAGCTAGCCGGGCCTGAAGACATAAAGCTTTGACTATCAGTATAATTCCTAATTCTGGGATATTAAATATAAATTCGAATATAAATATAAATGCCGGTAATTTGTAAAGTAATGGCAGTTTCAGCAAAACGTTGCATCATTGCCATATGTTATAGAATTAACGTTACATACATTCTGGAGGCCCATTGACCGGCCTTCCCTGTAAAATGCTGACATCTAGTGTCGTAACGCGTAAAAAGTCTGTTTGAGCAAAGGGTTACCTGGATTGCAAAATAGATTACAAAAGGTTAGATCGTCTTCTGTAGGCCTACAATATACACAATCAGCATGTGCATTCCATGGTTGATTCAGCAAATAATCAAACATGAACGTAAAAATAAACGGGAGCTAAAATCATCGATAATATGGCTTGATATTGGACATTTTAATATTGTCGACAAAGACCTGATAACGAATTTTAATACTAAACTAAATTAAGTGGTTATTTGTTTGGCATGTATTTGAGTCATTTGTCATTTGACATGCAAATCGTGGTCTCCAGGGGTTCACCAGGGGTTACATGCGGTTGACCCCGAGGGCCTGGTTTGCCAGTTTCAAATCGAATGTCATTTTAAACAATATCTGAACCACGACATCATCAACTATTCACATAAGTACAAGGTTAATGTTACAATGTTGGTAAAGATACATATTCCACTACAACGTAGTCTGCAACAAAGTTAGCAAGCCCCGTTATTACGTACCTTTAGATAACCGTTCAAAACATCTGTTTGCAGTCGGACCATATGTGTTTGTTTTTTACGCAAGAAGCAAGAACGATTCCACTTCTATCCCTCTCATGCAAACATTACGCCTCTGTCATATCCACTTGTTAATATAGGCGCTTATTATGCGTCGTGAGACCTGTGTGGAAAGTTTGAGAATGTGAACGGGATTCTGGATACACGTTGGAGTCATGGTTTTATTCGGTATGAGTGTTTCTGGTCTCTGTGACGCCGGTGGGCGGTTTAGCATTAGGCTGTGAGACGATGCTGTAGCGAATCCAGGTCTACCGCAACGACATGTCCGGTTTCTTACTTCCAATGAGCTGCCTAAGCCAGTTAACAGTCCATGGAGCGAAAATAATTAGAAACATGACAAAAAGAAGAACAAAAACATCGACAAGGGGAATTAAAAGGGAGTTTCGACTAAGAATTTGACAAAGCAATGTCCGAAAAATGTAACGGAAACAGATATCCATCTATTGAAAGTCCCTCCCTCCCACTCGCCTCTAGCCGCTAAACCAATGTAACTGAAAGTCCCGCCCACTCGCTCGCCAATAACCCTCGTTTTGAGCATCCCTTTCCGTTCCGTTTTCAGATGAGAACTCCTGGGAATGAGGTTAGTTGGAGTGTGGGGTTCTGGTCTCAGTGACGCCAGTGGGCGGTTCATCATTGAATTTAATGTTTTTCTTTTTATATATTATGCAAATAAAAATACAAATAAGTATAGCTTTTCACGAGTTTAACCACATGAAGCATTGACCAATAGGACATGCAAGAAATATAGTTCATAATATTCAACAGACCTTCAGAAACAAAATAACAGAGGAAAAAAAACCCACTAAATATACATAAAAGACACCAGGTTGAGACAGTACAAGTAAAAAATTGGCAAACACCTTAAACAGACTACAAGTATTACACGCTCAAGCCTTTTTATTTGATGAATGTTGAATTAAACACATTTAAATGTTTTAGTACATTGGGAATTTTGCCTGTATGATTAAATCAAATAATTGTTCAAATGTTGTATCATATTAATTATTGCCAAAAAAAATTCCAATCTAAAGAAAAGTCACAATAACTGCCATCAATGATGATGGGCGGTTCATCATGAATGGGTTCGGGTTCTGGAGGGGGAGGGCGCGTCATCGCGAGCTGCCCGGAAAAGTGGGTGTTGTGGTACTAGTACTACTAACGATGCCTCTTCTTGATTGTTTTTAAACCCAGGGCATTTTACTTTAATTTATTGCAGTAGATAAAGCAGCAGTTAAAGGTAACGTTTCTTTAGACAGCATTGTAGGAACAGCTAGCTGGACCACCAGACGCTGACGGTGGCACAAAGCTACAGAGGAAGATAGAAGTGTGTCGCTAAGATGGGTTTCCGCAAGAAGAACAAGAGCCCACCGGTTCTGAGCCACGAGTTTGTGATCCAGAACCACGCGGATATGGTTTCTTGTTTGGCTATGGTCATTCTGCTCGGTCTGATGTTTGAGGTACTGTTTAACCTCGTTCCCGTATGTTCTCATCTCACGAATGAACGCCTGGAACGGGATTCTCCAAATTATCGTTGTGGGCGAGAGAGAGAGAGGGTGGGACTTCGATAGAGGGATAGCCGTTTAACGTGCATGTGTCGGAACTTGCTTTGTAAAATGAATCACCAAACACCAATATGTATACGCCATGACGTTGTTTGTTATATGATATGCTCTTATTTTTCTCGTTCCGGGGACTTAACCTGCATACACAGCGCAGGAAGTAAAGGACCGGAACTTGTGTTGTGGTAGACCGGGATAACGCCGTAATGCATGCCCCTCTGTCAGCCTAGGTACTGTTTAATATCTAGCAGCCAGGTGCACCAGTATATCAGTGGCTATCAGCTACAGCAGCTTCTAGCTAGCTGTCATGACAGCAAGAGGCATGGTGCTATCGTTTTTCACCTCCCCTGTCATGTCGCTGTAGTTAAGTCATCCTTCTGTAAGCCATTGCGGTTTTTTTTTTATAAACGATCAATACACGAAACCCGCTGCAGCGCAGAAGGCACAGGCAAGCTTGTGGTCCACCTATGTAATATTGAACTCGGTCAACATTACATGGTCGAGGCTTGGCACGTCTATATGTTACACAATCTAATACGTAGGTCCTACACTGATTTCTCCGGATAATTACCCTAATCAAATTATACCCTGCCGAGTGTGCGAAGTTGCTGGACATTACTATGTTTCTGCTAGTGTGGTTGATAATACATTAAATGATTATGAAAGACATATCCCCAATGACATTATTTTTCTTGAATGTCCAACCACATTATATCCGTCTATGTTAATTTTTAAACGTGTGTATGAAATGACAATGGACTGCTATTGATCCTCTGAGACTTATTCTACAATATACTATATTATTGTCTTGTAGCTGTTTAGATGGTAACCCCTGGTACTGTCTAGAATGATACTGATTGTTCCTATTGTTTTTTCTTTTTTTGCTACAGGTGACGGCCAAGTTTGCGATCATGTTCATCACTGTCCAGTATAATGTTACACAAGCTCTAGGTGAGATAAAGTTGAGGAATCAATTAAGATCGTATTGCTTTAGACAGTCCATGGCATTGTGGCGGCATTACTTCTATGATGTATTGAACAGTCCCTCGTTTTGTGAACCACTGTTTTGCAACCTTTTTTGGTCTTTTTCTGTCATTTTTTTTGTATAGAGGAGAAGACGGAGCCAGTGAACTTTTACCAGTATGGCCCCAAAGATGCAGCTACAGTTGTCTTTTACCTGCTCATAGCCGTCATACTGCATGCCTTGATACAAGAATATATTCTCGACGTATGTATAATCAATTAAAATCCAAAATGCTGTTTGGTATTGGTTAGTGAGTGTTTGTCTATATAGGAGGTTGCAAAAGTGAATTTAATTTAGGCAGAGTGACAAGGAACTTGTGTAGTTTAGCCACATTTATGCCCAGTCTAGTCAATATTTGACTCCTGGTATCGTTCAGCATTGAGTCTTATAAATGCATACATACTTAATGGGACTTTTAATTACAAGTGTATGAGAGTTACATTTACGTAACAAGTAAAATGCATTCATTAGTAATAATGTATTGATCGAACCATGTGGGAAAATATTTGCTCTGAATGATTTTGTTCTTCTTCAAGGAACAACCTTCCACTAATGTTTTCCCCCGTTTTATATTCAAGAAAATGAACCGGAGGTTGCATCTCTCAAAGACCAAGCACAGCAAGTTCAATGAATCGGGACAGCTCGCTGCCTTCTACCTGTTCTCCTTTGTGTGGGGCTGCAGCATTCTCACAGCGGTAAGAGGACCCAGGTGACACTACTGGAAACCCAGAGGGGCATGATGGGATATGTAGTATTCATGCAGTAGTGTCTTTTGTTCTTGTCTTTTTCTGTAGGCGGAGTTCACCACAAATCCCACTTTCTTGTGGGAAGGTTACCCACACACCCACATGGGGTAAGTTACAACTCAAGAGACGGCTACCCAGATCCTCTTGAGTCTTAAGACACTACTACTCCTCTTCAAAGCGCTTTGACATTTTTATTCAGATTTGTCTGGTGTCAAGCAACCCACTTAGTAGCACTTTAGCAAGACAATCTGTCTGCTGAGCTACTGCCCATGTGTTTGGTTTTGCAAAAACTCAACAGAGCCTGGAAATATGTACAAGCTTTTGTATGTATGTATGTATGTAGCTGATGTTATATTGTTCTGTGTGGCTTATATATATATATATATATGTTATTTATGTGTTTAGCGGAGGGCCAATAATTTATCTTCTTTATAGCTTCCAGGTGAAGTTCTTCTACATTTGCCAAATTGCCTATTGGCTACACGCACTTCCTGAACTATACTTTCAAAAAGTGCGAAAGGTAAGGATCATTTGTAGATCAAGTACTTGAAAATACCGCAAATAATACAAATCATGTTCAACAACATAGTGCAGATTTTTACATTGATTGATGTAATTAGGTAATACAATGTAAGGATGCATACGGCATTCGGTGAATGCTTTTATCCAAAGTGTCTCACAATCCTGTGAGTGCATGGTTCTCCACAAGGCTGGTCCCAAATGGGAACCCCCTAGGAGCTGGTTAAGGCGTTATATGTACCATGATACAATATTGTGAATCGTTCACAGATCTCAAATGGCATATAATGTTTCCTAGACAGGGTGTAAGTAAATGCTGTGCACCCTGTGGTATTTTTAGATAAACATTGTATTATTTACTTTCTATCGTACTACAGGAAGACATCCCTCGCCAGCTGTACTACATTTGCCTCTACGTAGTCCACATCACCGGTGCCTATGTCTTAAAGTAAGTGACCCTCCAAGGTGTGTGAGCCATGCGACAGCATTGAGCAATTTTTTTGATTGCGTTGTTTACACTATTTTGAATTGTCTGGATGATAGAAATATGTAATCATATCCGTGAAACACATTCTTATAGATTTATGAAAAAGGTGATTTCCGTCTGCTTGGATTGAAGTGAGCACGTCTCTCTGGAAGTACGACGGCGCCGGCATGGTGTCATTAGCCCCAACCGTCGACTTTCTGATTATTTAATCACGTCCTCTCCGCTCCTCACTTCCAGAACTAAAAATACCCTGGACAAATGACTTTGTTCCCTTGGACCCGGGGTTGACCTCAGTTAATGTTCTCTCTGTCTCTGTCTCTGTCGTGTGTGTGTGTGCATGTGCACGTGTGTGTGTGTGTACGTGCGTGTGCGCGTGCGTGTGTCGTGTGCGTGTGCGTGTGTGGTGTGCGTGTGTGTGCAGCCTCCATCGACTGGGCCTGGTGCTGCTGGTCCCTCACTACCTGGTAGAGCTCCTGTTCCACGCTTCTCGTCTCTTCTACTTCAGCGACGAGAACAAGCAGAAGGGGTTCGTGCTTCAAGCATATAACTATATGAAAGATAGATGGATGGATACTTTATTGATCCTGAGGGTTAGGGTTTACCCTAACCCTAACCCTATTTTGGACGTCCAGTAGCTTATACATACACACACATAGACCCATATTTCACCCACATAAAGAACAGTATCACTCACAGAGGTGTAAAAGTAAAAAGAATGTGAAGCGATTCCATGATGGTAAGGACGTGATGGTGAGGACTGACCCTGTGATACATGACGGTAAGGTGCTACGGTAGCATGGAGTATGTGCCATATAACATTACATATAACATTCAATGGGATGTGTCCGACTGAGCATTGCTTTCAGTTTGACCTTGTTGTTGTTTCTTCATATACTTTCAGTTTCACTTTATGGGCCCTGCTGTTCGTCATCGCCCGGCTGCTCACCCTCACCGTCTCGGTGCTGACGTTTGGATTCGGACTCCCCCGCACGGACAACCAGGGCTTCTCCCTGGCTGAAGGGAACTTCAACGTGCTCACCGTCAGGCACGTCGAATCACTTTTCGTCCGCCCGACCCGTCGGCTTCATTCGCCCGCTTTTTGTATTTTGAACTTGTCGTTCCAAACGGCGGTCCTTTTTTTTTTGTTTGTCCTCTCCTGCAGGATGAGCTGCCTGGCTGCCATCTGCCTCACGCAGGCCTGGATGATGTGGAAGTTCATCAACTTTCAGCTGAAAAAGTGGAGGGAGCACAGTCAGAACCAGGCTTTCAAGAAGAAGACCGCCAGCCCCAAGAGCAAGCCCCACAAGAGGGAGCCGGCGAGGGGTGAGTTCGCCCCCCCACTCATTAGAGCCAGTGGGCTATAATGAGTCATAATAATAATAATAATCATAATAACAATAATAATACATTTTATTTGGGGGCGCCTTTCAGGACACCCAAGGGCACCTTACAGTGCAGTGGAGAACATAGTTAAATAGTTAAAACAGCCAGTCACGGCAAAGACATGACTAGCATAGATGAAACATGTCATGTGCTTCACGCACCAGACAATTGTCCGTTCCTTTTCAGCCGTGAGCATATTGCATGTGTTCCCTCGTTTTCCACAGGTGGCGCTACGAACGGCGTCGTAAAATCGGACGACGGGACATCGCCGCGGGCCAGGAAAGCCAAAGCGTCATAGGGAGAGACGGAGGAAGAAGTGGTTGTGTGTATGTATGGGTGTGTATGTGGCGGAGCCCTAACCCTAGACCCCATAGATTGGGACCTGTTATCGGCGTACACTACCGTGATCCACTATCAGGATGCACCGTAGAGATATTATAGCTTCTTACTGCTTCAGGTTTCATGTTGTGTTTCCACAACAACAACGACAACAACGACAACCGTTTAATCGCACTTAACTACCATCTTCAGTCTCCCGCATCGTCCTCAGTGTGCATAGTTGTTTTGGTGCGTTAGACACGGTCCATATCACGACCCTGGCTTGAGGTCTCTGTTGACGTGGTCTAGCGACGCCAGATATGACTATGCCACTGTGCCTGGTGGGATTACAAAGCATATGTGTGTCATCAATTGTTGATAATACATGTGGTTTGTAATGAAAGTATTTCTGACTCCCCAGGACTAGTACTGATGTGATTGGGGGGGGGGGGGGGGGGGGTTTGTTTTTT
>OMKI01010425.1:0-17060 GCA_900302315.1 Phycis blennoides | reverse complement strand
TCTCTCTCTCTCTCTCTCTCTCTCTGTCTCTCTCTCTGTCTCATAATATAAATGCTGACGTGAAGTGTTTCTCTGAAACACAGAGAGGCAAATTACATCCTCTGGGGAATTCCCAAGGTGTGACCTCACCTCTTACAGTAAGTCAGGATGATTTACTGTCCTCAGCCTGTCCACACCTCAGGCCATGTGACTCTTTCAGAGGTCTGAGTAGTGTGGCTCAGGTTCAGGAGGACTTCAGAGGAAGTCTTTGACATGACGTCACTGTTCGCACGCTTAGCCTCAGATTTCGACCATTCCTGATCGGTTTCCCGCGGCAACCTGGTAATAAAAGAGCTCTCTCCTCTGGCCGAGCTGCTTTAGACCCCAGGACAATAGAGAACGACACAATAGCAACGCTACCAATACCACCCCCACCCTACCCCCACCCTACCCCCACCTTACGAATGAGGAATGAATGTACAGATGAATAAAGTGTGACCCTGTAGCAGCCTTATGAAGGATGCTGTTGCTGCTTAACTGACAACTTCTCCCCAAACTCCTCCTTACTGTATATAGATCCACATCACAACGTGTGTGTGTGTGTGTGTGTGTGTGTGTGTGTGTGTGTGTGTGTGTGTAGGACATCTGCACAGGGACAAAAGCACCCAGCAAAAGCCCCCCCCCCCACACACACACACACAGCCTAAGAATGTACCAACATGCGTTTCTTGTCCCTGTTGTCATGCCAACACCCAAGAAGTTGCCAAAGCTTCTCAGTGCTTAACCCCCCCCCCCCCCCCCCCCCCCCCCCCCCCCCCCCCCCCCCCCCCCACCCCCCCCCCCCCCCCCCCCCCCCCCCCCCCCCCACAAGTCTTTTCTTCTGGGGTCCAACAACCTCTTCTATCTCACTGGTAGAGAGCCAGACAGACAGACAGACAGACAGACAGACAGACAGACAGACAGACAGACAGGCAGGCAGGCAGGCAGACAGACAGACAGTCTTGTGTGACATATATTAACAATCACTCTGACACCACTTTCAACTTGAGATGGGATCAGCTCAGCGGTTTAAACTCACTAACTAGCTAACAGAGTGATTAACTATCTGACCAAATGAACTCACTCACACTGACTGACTCGCTAACTAACTGGCTAACAAACAAACTACCTGACTGACTCACAGACTAACTGACTAACTGAATAACTCTTACTGACTAACGTGTGAGTTTGTTGTAATAAATGGTAATCTAACTGGGAGTTACAGGTCAGAATGTGAGTATAATGTCAGTGCTCCAGTTTATCAAACATGGCGGCTCTCATTGTTAATGGGAATTCAATTATTCTAAAAGTGTTTGTTTACGTTTTAACACATCATTTGATCTGTAATGATGAATTATGAATTTATGGGGGGCCAAGCGGGGCAGGAGGGCCACTAACTCTGCCTGAACTAACTCTGAATTTATTATATTATGAAGTTATTTTACTGATTCAATTAGCCAGTGTTAGACTCCTCTCTTCTTCATGTTTCTAAAAGAAGCATACATATGTTGTGGCTCATTTCAGCAATGAGCCACAATATCACAAACTTCCTTCTGGCCTCTATGTTAGCTTGAATGTAACGATGCTGGAGAGAGGCCAAACAGGCCTGTCTTCTGGGGCCCACTTGGACCATAAGAAGCAAGAACTGAGTGGCATGTTGATCAGGGCAACTGCAAAGATATCCACATGATGACCATATATAGCTATATATATATACACACATGATGCACATTAACATGGTTCCTACCGGTGACTGTGATCTTCATGGCAGCCTCCAGAGGACGGTTGTTGTCCAGGTCTCGACTGAGGGTCAGGTCTCCGTTGTCCTGGTCCAAAAGGAGCAGCTTCAGCTCGTTGCCCTCTACGAAGCCATAGCGCAGCTTGTCGGAAACGTCCGGGTCGTGGGCAGGAACCCTCCCGATCACACCCGCTGGGAAGCTGTTGGACCTGTTGGTCACGTAGTTGTTGAAGATGATCTGGAAGTCTCCGAGGACGGGCGGGTTGTCGTTGACATCTTGCAGGTGGACGTGGACGACTGCCCGGCTGACCAGAGGAGCAGAGGTGGCCTGGACGATGAGGGTGTACTCCGTCTGGCTCTCGTAGTCCAGGTCACTAAGAGCCACCAGGTCACCAGTGAACATGTCCAGCTGGAAGACCTCCTGGGAGTTCCCCTCCACAATCTGGAACAGGATCTGCGCATTGGATCCCTCATCTGGATCCGTGGCGGTGATACGGGCTACGGTGGAACCCACAGGACTGTTCTCCGGCACGTGGACGATCATCTCGTCCTTGTGGAACACCGGGGCATTATCATTGATGTCCAGGACAGACAGCTGAACGTCCACCAGAGCCCTGAGAGGGGGGACCCCTCTATCCAGGGCTAGGGCCTTCAAACTGTACACTGCAACGTTCTCCCTGTCCAGCCTCCGGGCCGTTCGGATAATCCCAGAGTAAGGCTCGATGAAGAAGTCTCCATCGCCATCATTTCCACCTTGAAACGTGTACCTTATTCTTCCATTGGAGCCCGAGTCTCTGTCCATGGCGGAGATCTGAAGCACACTGGTGGAGAAAGGGGCGTCTTCCAGCACCGCGCCCTGGTAAAGGTCGCGGAGGAACTGAGGGGCATTGTCGTTGGCATCCAGCACGATGATCTCCACGTAGGTGGTGTCTGACTTCTGTGGAATGCCGTTGTCCCTGGCGATGATGGCCAGGGTGTACGATGCCTGGTCCTCGTAGTCCATCTCCACCTGGGTGGTGATGGCACCCGTGTCGGGGTGGATCTTGAACTGGGAGACGTTGTCCTCCATAACATACGTGATGCGGGCGTTCTCCCCTGTGTCTTCGTCCGTGGCACTAATGACGACCACGGTGGCACCAACTGGTTGCTCCTCGCCCAGTGTCACCTGATAGTTGCCGCTCTGGAAGACAGGCCGGTGCGTGTTGGCGTCCGTCACGTTGATGAAGACCTGCGCCGTGTCCTGCCGGGTGCCGTCAGAGGCAGTCACCGTCAGGACGTACTGCCTCTCCTGCTTGTAGTCCAAGGGGAGCGCAAGGGTGATCAGTCCGCCAGCCGCCTGGCTGCTGATGGAGAAGCGGTTCCTGGTGTTGCCGCTGGTGATCTGGTAGTTCACCACACTGTTGGTATCACGGTCGACTGCGCTGAGGACTAGCATGCTGGCGCCCACCGCTGCGTCTTCATTGACCTTCAGGTCGTACAGCCTCTGAGTGAAGGCTGGCGTGTTGTCGTTGACGTCCAGGACCGTCACCACCATGCTCGCCGAGGATGACATGGCGGGAAGCCCATGGTCCACCGCCTCCACGCCGAAGGTGTAGAACTCTACCGCCTCCCGGTCCAGTGCCGTGGCGACTGTGACCCAGCCTGTGTTGCTGTTGATGGCGAAGGGAAGGCCCGGCGTCGTGTCTGTAAGCCGGTACTCCAGACGGGCGTTGTCGTCAGAGTCGGCATCGATGGCCTGGATGTGGATGACCGAGTGCCCCACTGCCACGTTCTCCAGCACCGTGGCCTGGAAGGGTGTGCTTACAAACATGGGAGCATTGTCATTCACATCCAGTACCTTCACCACCACCAGCCCAGTGCTGTTGATCAGCGGTGGCCGACCTCCATCCTGCGCCTTGATGCGCAGATGATACTCTCGCATCGCCTCGTAGTCCAGAGGGCTGATGACATCAATCCCCCCTGTGGGGGAATCGATGTAGAACTGGCCCTTGACATTACCACTGACGATGCTGTAGTGGACCTGACCATTGGCGCCCTGGTCCTGGTCGGTGGCCTGGACCAGGACTACTCTGCTGTTTGCCGGGAGGTCCTCCGGTAGCTGAACCACGTAGCGCTTCTCGCTGAACTGAGGAGAGTTGTCGTTTTCGTCATCCACGGAGATGAACACGGTTGTCGTGGCGCCACGGGGCCCGGGGTCCCTGCCCTGGTCATTGGCCTGAACGATCAGTTGGTACCTGGCAATACTCTCCCGGTCCGGCTTCACCCGGATCTTAACCACACCGCTCCTGGGATCTATCTCGAATCCTGCATTGTCTCCCACGTTGTTTGCGATGTTGTAAATCATATTGGCATTGGAAGGGGCATCACCATCGGTGGCTCTGATGGTCAAAACTTCAAAACCAACCTCCACGTTTTCCCGGATACTCACCCTGTACTCAGCAAGTTCGAACTTGGGAGTGTGGTCGTTGGTGTCACTGACCGTGACGGTTAGGTACGCGGTGGCCGAGCGTTTGGGTTTCCCACTGTCCATGGCAATGACTTTGAAGACGTGCGTGTCCTTGGTCTCCCTGTCCAAAGGCCGCAGGGTTGTGATGCCGCCCGTGTCAGAGTCAATCTCAAAGTATTCATTGGATCTGCTGTCAAACAACGCCTCCACCTCGTAGTGGACCCGGCCGGCGTCTCCGTGGTCTGGGTCCAGAGCCCGGAGAGTGATGACCCGGGTTCCCGGGGGCTCGTTCTCAGGGACCGACACGTGGTAGTTGGGCAGTTGGAACTGGGGGGCAGAGTTAGTGGCCCTCCTGCCCCGCTTGGCCCCCACATGATGGGATGGGTTGTCCAGTCCAGCCCACCCACCGGTCTCACTCACACCACCTTGACCCAGCAGAGGATCTGGGTGCAGTTTGAGACGCAGCCTGGGGGAGTTTCTGAAGTGGGGCACCTTGCAGAGCAAGACCAGCTCCCCTCTGGCGTCAGACGGGACACACGTTTCAGTAGATCCGCCCTTTTGGAGTCGCACCTTCCGTCCGTCTACCTCGCATGACAACACATGATGGTCGTCGGTTTTGCGGAGGAAGAAGAAGGCAGGTAAATATTGTAAAATGTTGTCGAACAGAACATGCGTTGAGAGACAAGCCGTCGGCACCAGATGGGAGCGGAGGTCCACCGACATGTCCAGCGGACCAGGGACATGTTTCCTCTGGTGTTTAGCAGAACACTTGTGTCCGCGCAGGAACGCGTTAAAGTGAATCAACAGTCGATCACCAGTGATTATGGACCGGAGACGCACATAAAGGGGAACGGGGTTCCTTGTGACAAATGAACAGTTTAACTTCCCTGAGAGGCGAATTACCCCGTCGTCCGTCCTCAGGTCTATGAGTTGGCGCCAGAGACTGGGACTTAAAGTCCTGTCCACCGTGTAAATCCAGTCGGGTCCGAGCGACGCGTCCACCAGGACAGACCCAGCGTGGAGCGCGTCTGTGTGCAGGTTCAGGTCGAAGCACCCAACAGGCGACCCGAGCGAAGAGGCCACGTAGAACCAGAGCCAAACCGTTTGAACATCCATGATGGACCACCATGGTCCGGTTCACCTCCCAGTCCGAGGAACCACCTGCTCTCCGCTCCGGTCCTCTGCTCGGCCTGGAGGGATGTGGGGGCGCGCACACACACACACACACAGGACCCCCCCCCCCCCCCCACACACACACCCACACACACACACACATACACACACACACACACACACACACACCGGTTTTTTTAGACTAGTGTTTCCACTACATCCTCTGCTGACAATTATTATGATGAATACAAACATGATATCTTCCTGATAGAAAGTTAGGTTTGAACTACAAACTACAACACTGAATAGCAAAGCCCACCAAGTGAACTTTACAACTTTACAATGCCAAAATTAAACAATCGTCTCCACATTGCTTCTAAACTGATTTTTTGTTTTTACTCAACTTTGTAGTCGTGCTAGTGCTGTGAACCTAAGAAGCTCTACACCCTTTGCTATCCACGGTGTTTCTTATAGAGAAACACCGAAGAAATAACACGTTTATAATGCAACCCTTCACCGCAGGTAGATGTCTCCCCCTGTGGACTGGTTCTGGGACTGCACCACTAATGTCAGACTGGTCCTCTGACCTCTGTACAGGAAACTGGTGTTTGCTGTCTGGCCGGATCCAGACAAGTTGTTAAATTCCAAATTCATCATTCGCCATCAGTTTGCTGGGTTGGTATTTGCTTTCCGTTAATGCTTTTGTTGACTTGGGGAACATTGAATCACCCTCCAAAGATGTCCAACGTATTCCGAACTGGAATGGCTGGAATCGGAAAATCATGAGACTAAAGTCTAATGCTTTGTATGTGCATATAATAAGAAAATGATGCTTTCATTTGCAGTTCAATGAAAGACACTTTATTTATTCACAGACCATACAGTAAAAGACAACACATTTGATTGAGAATAACATTTTCATGCCTCCAGTTCTAACTATGAACAACATCCCTGGAATGTTCTAGCTCTTTGTTCGTATTGTGAAACATCAAAACACACACAACCTCTTAATGGCTGGAAACTGGTAGACCCCTTCCTGGAGATGGTTCACACTGAACAGATGAACTGTTCATCAGTGTTTTAGTGTTGGTGTTCAACGCATTTTAATTATCGTATAAACGTGTCCTTTTAGCTCCCATTTTAATTATTGAATGAAGTAAAAACAACAGCAACATTAACATCATCAAAATAAAGTGGCCGCCAGCTCAGAAGGAGATGTTGACAAGGACCCCAGTGTTCACCTTCTGCTCCGGACTCCATTTGATGAGCGGAGAACTCAGATCGATCAGCTGAGGAACAAAACACAATAAACACCATTTACATTTACACAGCAACTCCAATCCCAGAACACTAACCCCTAGAACACTAACCTCAGCTAGCGGGAACACTAACCCCTAGAACACTAACCTCAGCTAGCGGGAACACTAACCCCTAGAACACTAACCTCAGCTAGCGGGAACACTAACCCCTAGAACACTAACCTCAGCTAGCGGAACACTAACCTCAGGTAACAGAACGACCCCAACTAACAGAACACTAACCCCCAAACACTTACCCTAGAACACTACACCAGCTAACAGAACACTAACCCTCGGACACCAACAGGAAGGATTTCCCCTCTATTGGGCTGGCCTGTTGTGGGCGTGGCCTAGCTCACCTGTCCTCCACAGGGCTTGGAGCCGTTTGTTCGGACCAGGTCTGGGGTGTTTGATAGGTCGATGAGCAGCTTTTCATCCAGACGCTGAACCGGAGCCGGAATGTCCACAAGCAGAACCTGGAATACACACGTAGTTAGTATTGGAAACACACACACACACACACACACACACACACACGTTATACTTGGAAGCAGGAAAAACCACCCAGCCACCCACACACTACCTCTGTAACGTCCTGTTTTTTGTTGTGCTGAGTGGTGGACAGGTCCTCAACCGACTGAAGTTCCATCAGGTCTGTCTGGTTCTCCTTCTCCTCCTCTTGGTTCTCCTCCATCTTCTTGTCCTCCTGGTTGGGCTCTCCCGGTTCCTTGGTGGTGGGTGGGGGGCTTGGGTGCCTCTGGGGGCCGTCGAGACCAGGGGTGGGTTCCTCCTCCTCCAGGGAGAAGGGCTGAATCCCTGAGGCGAAGCACTGCTCTTCCTCCACCTGCTCAGGGGCTCCCCCTGCTGGAGCGCGGCTGGAAACACAGACAAAGTCAGAGTCATTGCTAGTCTACAGTTAGAGCAACGGATTCCTGACCTGACCTGTGTTTCTGCTCGTTGAGTCCCACCAGTGGGTGCTCCTACCTGGGTGTGCCTGGCCAGGCGATGCGTGAGAGGCTCCGGGGTGTCATGGTGGGGATGGAGGAGAGCCTGCGGCCGCTGGGCGTGGGCAGGGTGGAGCGCGGGGGCCTCCACTGCACCGCTGAGGAGGAGGAGGATGGTGTAGTGGGCGGCTCCACCCTCTCAGGGAGGCTGGAGGAACACAAGGTTATTACACCTAGTACACACATCACAATACACCTGTGAACACATACCTGTACACACATACACACACACCTGTACACACACACACACACACACACACACACCCCCAACTCTCACCTGTCCACACTGCAGGTGGAGCCCAGTCTCTTGGGTTTGGCCCTGGACCCCGGCTGCTGCTGCTGGGGCTTGGCAGAGGAGGCCAGGCTGGTCCTGGAGGAGGAGCCCAGGCTGGGTCTGGAGGAGGAGCCCAGGCTGGGTCTGGAGGAGGAGCCCAGGCTGGGTCTGGAGGAGGACTGGCTGGTCCTGGAGGAGGCCCTCTCCATCAGCCTCTTGGCGGGGGTGAGGGCCACCGGTGTGCTGGGCGCCGTACGTTTTACAGGGGTGGACCTGCCCACCGAGGGCGGTCTCGTACCCACCTCTGAGGGTCTCCCCGGCTGGGTGGAGAGCGAGTGTCGAGTACCTGTGGTGGTGGGGGAGGGGGCAGCCTTGCCGTACAACAGGGAGCGCCGGGGCCTGGAGGCCAGGGGGGCGACCAGGGAGCTGCTGGATTTCCCTGGAAACACACAAAATCCTATGGTTGCTATGGTTTCCGTGCAAGATTAACCAGATATGGTTTTTGATATGGTATACATAAATACACCAGTAGCAGAATGTGGTGGTACTGGGCCAATAGAACCAGCAGGAGACTTCTTTACCAGTGGGGGATACCGAGAGGCTGGAGTTTAAGCAGGACAGGGAGGAAGAGGAGGCGTGTCTCCTGGTCTCCACCCCCTTCCTGGTATTGGTGGCTGGGGCTTTGCCAGGGGGCGGGGCCTGGGCACGCCTCCCCTGCATGCTGCTGTCGAGGGAGCAGTCGCTGGCGTCTGACGTTACGCTGGCTGTGTCCGAGAGGAGGTCCTCACATGATCCCCCTCTGCTGGCCCCCCGCCGCAGCCCCAGTGCACCCTGGGAACAGAGAGAGAGGCCGCTAGATGATTCTAGGTCAGATAACTAACAGGGATGGATCGGTCAGGGAGTAAGGAACAGAGCCAGTCCTACCTTCCCTATGGGAGGGGGGCGGCCGGGGCGGTCCACGGTCCCAGAGTGCCTGGCGCTGCTCAGGGTGCTGGGGGGCAGAGGCCTGTTGGGCAGCACCCCCAGGCCGGTCTTCCCCCTCAGGGACATCCGAGTCTGGGTTCTGGTCTTGGGGCCGGCAGGGCTGGAGGTGCTGGAGGTGCTGAGCCGGGTCCTGGGTCTGACGGCGGCAGTGGGGGGCGGCAGGTGGGGCTGCAGGGCGGGGGGCAGCAGCTTCAGGGGGCTGTCCCGCACGCAGAACGTCTCTCGCTTGATGGGGCTGAGGGGGGTGCTGGGGCGGGAGAGGCTCAGCAGACCCAGCTTGTCCCGGGGGTCCTGGACAAACTGTTCAACAGGGGGGTCTGGCTTTGAGACCCGACTGCTCTGAAGGCTCATCTTTCCTCCTCCTCCTCCCACCTCTTCTCTCCGACCGTCCCCCAGCCTGATGGCGAGGCTGTTGGCCTCCTTATGGATGCTCTCGAAGCTCTCCCCCAGCAAGGGGCTCCAGCTGGGCTCCTCGCCCCCAGACACACCGCTGCTCAGCGTGGGCTCGGCGCCCGCACCCGCCCTCGCCTCGCTCCGGCCCGGTGGACCAAACACCTCATCCTCCTCCTCCTGCTGCTGCTGCTGCTGCTGCTGCTCCTCCTTCTCCTCCTCCTCCTCTCCTCTAGAGCTGCTTGGAGGACACGTGAAAAGGATTTAGACCACTTTAGTGAAATATAAGACCCTGTTTTATCGTCGCCACTAGTATTAAAATTAAACCTGAATGAACTGAGGAATGTGCCACTGTGCATCACACTCATGAGATGAACAAGGGCCCAGATGACAACAGTGTGTTGCCATGCAACCCCACCAATACAACCAAGTAATATGCAAATAATCATTAATATATGTATCAGAAATAACTCAATTTTATATATTTATATATATATCATAAGTCATGGGTAAATATGAAGTAATATGTTAACATGGTGTAATAGGTAAAAGTAATAGTTTAATAAGCTGTATATTAATATTAAGCAGCATGGTGATGATACCTTGCAGGTGACAGTGACACATCAAAGTCAAACTTCTCATCCGCCAAGGAGTAATATTCTGAAATATAAAGTATTATTATAGACATATATAAGAACTGTTATAGACATATGTAAGAAGCACACATCAACACATTTACATGGTAGATTGTTGGTCATGGTAGATGGTTTTGCATCACCCAACATATAATGACATAACAGAGGTACATCATATGTTATGTTTCTGTTCACAGTAAAAGTTAAATACTTTACCAGCCTCAAAGACATCCATCCTCCATCCAAGGTTCAGTGGGTTGGATTCAGCCTGAAATTCACCACCACATTAACTATGAAAACATTATTCATCATCATTTCATCTATGAATACATTATTCACCATCACTTTAACTATGAACACATGATTCACCATGACTCATATCTAACTATGAACACATGATTCACCATGACTCGTATCTAAC
The DNA here is from genome assembly GCA_900302315.1 of Phycis blennoides. Classification (NCBI taxonomy): domain Eukaryota; kingdom Metazoa; phylum Chordata; class Actinopteri; order Gadiformes; family Phycidae; genus Phycis; species Phycis blennoides. The sequence goes on along the minus strand of OMKI01010425.1, from coordinate 6,739 downwards.
TATGAACACATGAAGATTACTACAGAAAAAGGAGCTCCAACAGTCAGACATGTACTAATAACAGAGTGGTCTGCAAACTCAACATGATGGACTCGTGATTTATTAGTTAAACTTAGTTCTTAATCCAAGTTTAAATGTATAAGTTTAACGGATGTCGTATAGGATAACGTGGTCTATAGATTAATTTAGGCATAACTCTCTCCGTGTAAAGCACTGGATGAGAGTAGCGCTAAACATTAGTCAGTAACCAGCTGCTGAGAGAACTAACCTTATATTGTAGTAAATCTAGTAGTAAATGTCGTTCATTTAGACAGCACCAGACTTGAAACTCCTCTTGGAAAAAATTGAACTGAAAACATTTCAAATTCTGTTTGTTCCGGATCAGGTGACCAGCGGCGGCTCCGATTGGTTAAATCTTCTCCCCGGAAGTTCTGTTACCGGAAGTGATGGGAGATGTTCGTTTGTATCAAACCATATAACTACACTAACCTTTAAATACTGATGACATAATTTTTTTACGAATATATAAATGTTATGTATTGACGTATAATTGTTTACTAAAGTGACAGTATTAATGTCATCATTAATCATTAATTCTAAATAATAAATATTACACCAAATTCAGATATACAGCAGTTTATGTTGTCCTGAAGTTTATAATGTCCTTGGTTCATATTCATTTGCTGGCCAACATTGAGAAATATTAAACCCTAATTTGCGTCTCAGATAATTCCAACCAAATTCAATTAGCTTTTATCAATAATGAAGGTAATCTAAATATCAGATTTATTTTCCTCAAAAAATCAGACACAACTCAACAAATTTCAAAACTCCCAATAAGCACATAGGGATATTAACGTATGATATCAACGATATTAGCCCACACAACTCACATTATCCTACAAAACTGTGAAATAGTAGAAAACAAAACAAAATCACTTTTGTTAACACTTTTGAAGACCATATTTGTGATGCATTACAAGGACACTTGTGGCATTATAACATGCATCTCTAACAAGTTAAATTGCTTTGGCAATAGTTCTACCCCAGTGTTTGCTACTACGATGTTGATAGTGATAAGTAACAGGTAGCCTTGCAATGAACCCCAAAACTATGGCTTTGAGTTTATCAGAATGCTTGAAAATGATGATGAATTAAAGGCAGTCCAGCTATTGTTAAAAGCATCGTATCTCATTATAAATGTCCTTCTAATGCATATAATTATGGCCTTTCTAGAACAGGTAAGCTAATGAAGATTTATGATATGAGCATCTGTGGTATGATGGTTTGATATGAGAATCTATGATATGAGGACACATTAGTGAATCTCTTCAGGAGTGAAACTACACTAAGTCTGTTTTCGGGTCGTAACAAATCAAATTTAAATTTGAATGGTGGTCATTCTTTACCACAACACGAAGAAGCACTTTCAGATATCTGCCACAGATAAGAGACGGTCCAAAGAGAGAGGAAAAGAGCCATCACATCTACAAGTACTCTCCCACGGCACACTGCCCCATGAAGCAGGTCATCAAATGTGGATGTGCTGTTTAGGTGTTCCTATAGCAACAACTATCATCAGCTGGGCTTTCGGCCAATCTGGTGACACCATAATGTTGCGCGTGCCTAGGCTAGTGCATCTAAACATTAAAAACAACCTTGAACACAAAGTGACTAAATGTTATAGGTAAGCCTATACTGGCCGGCATGTTTGTGGAGCTATATTTTTTATTTAAATGTTTGATCCACTAAATTCTGAGACTTCATTAATCTTCAGTCATTTAAGAAACCCCTCAAATCAAACCAAATATTTCACTTGCTACTTTTACAAAGACAAACATTAATTACGTCACCTGACTCTTTCGTTATTAAATTGAATGAATATTTAATAGAATGTAATAAACGTAGTAAACAGGAAAATCACACAACTCACTTCACATCGCCGTGGACCTCATAATGGGTATTTGTAAAGAGTAACGGAGAGGATGAGGAAGAGGATGAGGATGGGATGAGGAAGGTCTGACAAGATGAGGAGGTCTGTGGACACACCACCCACGTCTTTCTACCAGCTAGGACCGTACAGGGAGGTAGACCAGTGCGATTTGGAATGTAGTCTAAAATCAGATAATCACTCTTCCAACGTCCATCTTGAAAATCTGGAAAAAGTTCGTTTTGTGTGTCTTTTTTCTTCTTTCTAGCAGTGAATGAATTAAATAAATACAACAAATACAATTAATTAAAATAAAACATTTCTGTTTAAGGATTCCTGTGTGAGAATTCCAACATTCCTTTTTTGACATTTTTCCCAATTGATTCTTTTAAAGAAAATCCCTTTGGTTAATTTCCATTTCCTGGTTCTTGTCTCCGCCTACCAGGCCCAAAGCCAATCAAAGTTGTTGCTCACACAAAACACACCAGAACAAACTCCCAACAAAGGTAAAAACAAACACAGTTTGGTGTCCGCCAATCGGGAACAATCCAAACGTCGAGGGGGCGTTCCTATTGGCTGGCTCAGTATTGTCATCACTGACTCCACCCCCATATGGGCGGACTTGGCTCCCTAGAGGGAGGTCTCAAGACTGTGGAGGGGGCTGCCCGGGCAGGGGGAGGTGCCTGAGGCGGGGGCAGTGGGAGAGGCTCCGAGGTGCAGCGGTAGGATCCTCTCCAGGGCGTTGTTGTTCTGATTGGGCGACGCCAGAGAATGGGGCGGGGCCACGGAGTTGCGCTTGGTGGGTGCGTCATCATCCTCGCCTTCGTTGTCGTCAATGAGCGGGATGTGGGGCTCCGAGTCCTCGATGCGGAACTCAGGGTGGGTCATGAAGTTGTGGATGGAGCTCCGGGACTCTGGGGTCTCCAGGCCCTCGTAGGGGGACATGGTGTCCCGGAAGGCGTTCACCACCCGGATCTGAGGAGGAGCACATACCAGACCTGAGACCTCCCCACCTAGACCTAGACCTACTAGAGACCTTCATACACGTTCTAGACATTCTAGAGACCTTCACACCTCCTACACCTTCTAAAACCTCCTCTTTTGCCAGTGATTGGGTTCCCCCGTGGCCTGACCTTACATGTTCCCTCTGTGAAGACTCTGAACTAAACACCAGCCAGGGCCTCCCAGCGAGAAGACCTGGACCAGTCTGGAGACCCACCTGGGTCTGGATGCGGTTGAGGCCACGGCACCAGAGCACCTGGCCCCTGCGGAGCTCCATCTCGGCATGGTCGATCTCATCCAGATCGTCCATCTCCTCCAGCTCCTCCTCTGGGATCTCCTCCTGCTGTGTGCCATGGCCCGCAGTCTTCAGGAACTTCAGACGACTGGTGGGGATGGTGGACACCAGCTTGTAACCAATCAGAACACAGCTTGTTAATACACACCAGCAGGCGATTAAAAAACAGACAAAATAGGACATAAATACATAAATAGGTCCACGTCATACAAGACAGGATCTTGACTTAAGTAGAGAGCCCTAAAGGCCAAGTAGGCAAGCTACTACACATAAGTCATAAGTTATTCATAGAAATATTGTTTTTGCTGACATTTTGATTTACAGACAGCTGGTGGAATGTAATGAGTAATTTTTGGATGAAATATTTTACAGAAATAATATTAATTGGCAAAACATTGGACTGACTATCTCACCTGTCAGGTTTACTCGAAGGCCCCTATATATAACAGTAACAGGCAACAGATATACTTACAGGGACATTTATACGGCTGTCAGTTTGACGTTATGGAACACGGGAATGTCGACAAAATACAATAAAGTTACTGTTAATGTGTCGGCTGTTTGTTTAACAGGAGGTTCCTACCAGCTCTGTGTCCTTATAGGTCCTGCTTGAGTTGTCATACTGAGTCCCTACTGTTCTCTATCAGTATGTCCATACTGCTAGAGAACATACCATGTGGTCTTGGAGAATTGTTGAGTAAGTATAGCGGAGCCTTTGTGACAAACTCACCTGTCCTTTTAGCTCGACTAACGAGTGATTCACCTGTCCTTTTAGCTCGACCAACGAGTGACTCACCTGTCCTTTTAGCTAGACTAACGAGTGACTCACCTGTCCCCACAACAGCGAGCCAAACCCCAGGAAGACGCACCACAGCCATTGTTCCACACTGAGACTCACACAGCTGAATGGTTTCCCCCCAAACTGCACTATGATGATCTGGAACACAGCACATGTATACCATAGTCACTGATCACAAAGGACTTGGAGTCTGATTTACACCATAGTCACTGATCACAAAAGACTTGGAGTCTGATTTACACCATAGTCACTGATCACAAAAGACTTGGAGTCTGATTTACACCATAGTCACTGATCACAAAAGACTTGGAGTCTGATTTACACCATAGTCACTGATCACAAAAGACTTGGAGTCTGATTTACACCATAGTCACTGATCACAAAAGACTTGGGAGTCTGATTTATACCATAGTCACTGATCACAAAAGGCTTGGAGTTTGATTTACACCATAGTCACTGATCACAAAGGGCTTGGAGTCTGATTTACACCAAAGTCACTGATCACAAAAGGCTTAAAGTCTGATTCAACCTCCGAGACATCAGCCTAAACTGATGTTCAACAGCCAATGCGAATCTGCCAATATCCTTCCAAACATTGTTTAGATATCCATCAAACTGAGGAGTTAGCTTAGCTACCTGTATAATGAAGGTGCCGAGGACAATGCTGCAGAAGATGGGGTTGTTGAACATGCCGTCAAACACATTCCTCTCGCCGTGGATCTTCCTGGCATTGATCTCATTGAAAAGCTGCATCAGGACGAAGGTGTTGAAGACGATGGTGTAGTGCTCTGAGGGAGGGGCGTGTAGCGGTGCGTTCCGTCCACAGTCAATGTCCAACAGTTTCTCACCTGAAGACACGCAGAGGACACAAGGCCATTTACGCTAGCTGCAAGCTGCTAGCTGCTATGGCAACAGGTGTGGTACCTGCTACAGGTGTGTTAGCTGCTAGGGATGTGTTAGCTTCTACAGCTACAGGTTTGTTACCTGCAACCTGCTGCAGGTATGCTACCTGCTACAGGTGTGTTAGCTGCTACAAGTGTGTTACCTGCTACAGGTATGTTACCTGCTACAGCTACAGGTGTGTTACTGTACACTGTTTAACATGCTAGCTCTGATTTCCGACCACCAATGCCAACATTACAACGTTAGAATTTCTCAGAACGGTGAAGAGCAGTTCCTGCTCCGGGCCTTAAACAGGAACCAGCTACTGGAGGTGCTGGGTGGGAGGGTACCTGCGAACAGCAGCGTGAAGATGGTGGTGAGCTGGTAGACGCCGTGGCCCAGGATGTTCTTCATCATGGTCCTGGAGATCAGAGGCTTGTTGCGGCCGTAGGGCTTCCTCAGCAGGAGGGCTTCGGTGGGCGGCTCGGTGGCCAGGGCCAGGGAGGCCAGGGTGTCCATGATGAGGTTCACCCAGAGCATCTGCACCGCCTTCAGGGGGGAGTCCTGCAGACAGAGAAGAGGAGGGGAGAAAGGAGGGGTTAGAGAGACAGACAGGCAGGGGAAACAGACACAAAGGCAGACAGACAGGCAGACGGACGGCAGACAGGCAGACAGACAGACCTGTGTGATGCAGGCTCCAGTGAAAGCTACAATGACGGCCACCACGTTGACGGTGAGCTGGAACTGGAGGAACTTGGAGATGCTGTCGTAGACGTTCCTCCCCCACATCACCGCCTTCACGATGCTGGAGAAGTTATCATCCGTCAGGATGATGTCAGATGCCTCCTTGGCCACGTCAGTACCAGCTATACCCTGTAGGGGGAGACAGAGTCAGTACCAGCTGTACCCTGTAGGGGGAGACAGTTTGTGTGTGTGTGTGTGTGTGTGTGTGTTTGTCACAACTGCTCCGGAGGTTTAGCTTGTGGCTGACAGATGCAGTAGTCATGTGACAGCAGGGTTGCTCATGTGACATCCACTGTCAGAGCTCTAGGCTTGACCTTTTAGCTCTTTGCATGGATGGACTGAGCTTACAATGACACTGTCTCCTTCAGAGACATGTAGGTCCACCTCTGTCTCCTTCAGAGACACGGAGGTCCACCTTTGTCCCTTTCGAAGACATGTACACCTACACTTTTCCATTAGCTGCCGGGCTAGGCTAGGTCCAGGTTGCTGTCGGGCTAGGCTAGGTCCAGGTAGCTGCCGGGCTAGGTTAGGTCCAGGTAGTTGCTGGGCTAGGCTAGGCTAGGCTAGGCTGGGTCTTACCATGGCAAATCCTACGTCAGCCTTCTTGAGGGCGGGCCCGTCATTGGTTCCATCTCCTGTGACCGCCACCACCTGCCTCTGTTCCAACACCGTGCTGTCGATGATGCCTGCAGGATGACATCACCATGACATCACCATGACATCACTACTACATCACAATGACAAAATCCGGATGACTTCAGTTCTAGATATATATTTATATGTAGGTTCTTAATATAGTTTCATAACTAGGGTGTAGATATCATATCTAGGGAAGAGGAGGAGCCCACCTTTCACCAAAGTGTGTTTGTCGGTGGGAGATGAACGAGCCAGAACCCTCAGCTTTGGCCAGATCTTATCAATACGCTCCTGCTCTATCTAGAGAGAGAGAGAGGGAGTTAGAAGGTATTTGTACTGCGTTATGAGGTATTTGTATTGCTTTATAAAGGCATTTGTAATGCGCTACAATGTATGTGTACCTCGCTCAGCTCGTTGCGTATCCTGCGGTTGAACTCCTTGCCCTCCATAC
>OMKI01010418.1:0-11314 GCA_900302315.1 Phycis blennoides | reverse complement strand
AACCGGCGTTGGTGTGTGAGTGCGTGAATGAATGGGTGAATGTGAGGCAATAATTGTTAAGTGCTTTGAGTGGCCAAAAGGTCATAAAAACGATATATAAATGCAGTCCATTTACACACATACACACACACACACACACACTCTCTCTCAGTCATAGCATTCACCCTTGACTCCCCAGAGTCCATTTTCTTGCACCTTGGCGACCCAACACTCACAGCGTTTCAATGCGGTTAGCATCTGTTGATGTTATCCTTTCACATTAGTGACATTTAAGTTCCCTTCAAATGTAATAATTAAAGAAAACCCAGAGATACAGCCGCCTGCTCTCTACCGCCCACGTTCTCCACTCTGGCTTACTGAAACGTGCTACAAATGGAGAATCTCATCTGGGTTTTTAGGCGAGGCATCCCCGCCACGGCCCGCGCGGTTTGTCTTCCGGCTCGTTAGCTGTGAGAGTGGAGCAGCGAGAGGTTTCTCTGCAGATGGGTGGATTCCATGCGTTACGCCAAAGTCACGGCGTCTCTCTCCGCCTGAATCTTTTGATTCTGCGTTCTGCGTCGCAGACTAAACAAGGGAAGACTCGCATTTGAAGGCGTTTTCCGCAGGGCTGAGCCAAGCCCAGTGTGAGTCACACAGCCGGGGGTTCGGCAACCTGGCGAAGCGAGTGAAAGTCTTGAGGTCCTTTGTGTTACACACACAGTGCTAACCCTTTGCGCTACACACACACAGTGCTAACCCTTTGCGCTACACACAGTGCCAACCCTTTGTGCTACACACACACAGTGCTAACCCTTTGCGCTACACACACACAGTGCTAACCCTTTGTGCTACACACAGTGCTAACCCTTTGCGCTACACACAGTGCTAACCCTTTGCACTACACACAGTGCCAACCCTTTGTGCTACACACAGTGCTAACCCTTTGTGCTACACACACAGTGCTAACCCTTTGTGCTATACACACATGTGAGACATGTTACATTGGAAAGTGTCTCTCAAAATATAGGTGTTGGCCATGATAATCATGAACCTGTACCTGTTCCTTGTGTAAGATACTGTTCTGTGTTGGAAAGTGTTCCTGTAATTTGAGGTAATGGGTCCCCGTGGGGTTGCCGTAAGGCAGGAGTTGTGAGCAAACTTCCGCATTCTAAAACGTGTTGGAGTTAAATAAAATTGAAGCTGTTGCTGGTCACGGTACTACGTCTTTGTCCCTTTTATTGTTTTATTACTAGCATTACTGTAGCGGTGTTTTGTTTTTTATGCGGGCCGCTGTTGGTTTTTCTTTTCTATCGTGTCATTGTGGTTTTCTTAGCTTTGCTTTTTTTCAGTATAGCTAGTGGGCTAACTGTTTGCGGAGCTTCGGAAACTGAACACAACTGGATTACAGATATGTGCTGTGGAGACGAAGACCCTTTTAAACCCGGTGCAGGGATGTTGGTCGGATGCTCGCCCGGCAGAGATGTGAGAGTTGATCTGCCTGCCAACTTCACTGGTGACGGAAGCCAGAGTCTTCGGCTGGGTGAAACAGTTGGAGGTTGCCGTCAGAGCAACAGTGGGAGGCAGCGGCGACTGCAGTGATGAGCTGGTGAGGATTCTACCAACCCGTTTGAGCAAGTCAGCTTTTCGGCTGTGGGACAGGCTCCCTGCTGTTAAAGAAAGGCTTGGAGTGGCATTTGGACAGAGACAATTCATGGACCGCTCCAGGGTCAGCCATTCGACTCGGGTGCGTGCTCCTGGCGAGAACTTGGAGGTGCATGTGATGCTGATGTGAGCTGGCTAGTCATGGAGGCATTCCCGGACTATGGGGGCGTTGCACAGAGGGAGGGAAAGTTTCAGTGCTTCCTCGCTGGCCTGGATCTGGCTTTGAAAGCCAAGTGTCTTGAGCAGGGTGCCACTGATCTGGAGGAGGCGCTGACTATCAGAGCGTTGTGAAAACACCAGGGAGGCTCTACAGAGAGACTGTGTGAGTACCTATACTGGCCCTCGTCTGGCTGTGGAAGCTTCATTTGTGCAGTCTGTGACAGTTACTGAGAGCCCCCAGAGAGCTGTTGGTAAATTAACAGAGGAGATGAGCTCCATGAGGATGGGGATGAAAGAGATATGTGATGAGAACCAGAAACTGAGGGCCTGGAATTCAGACAGAAGAGAGTGGGGGTTTCGCTCACCCTCAGGGCAGCGCTGTAGCTGCACCTGTGGTGAGATGGGGTGCCAGTCGAGGGGGGTCCGTGACGGACATCGGGGTCGATCTCCTGATCGTGGGCCTTTTCTACCTTATGGTGGTTATCAGTCACGTGGCCACCACCAGGAATCAGGAGTATCCCCCACCCCTAGGCCTAGTTCGGAGTGGCGTGCCCGACATGAGGAGGAGCCAAGGAGGCGTGGTGTGTGTTTCCTGTCACGGCAGCAGGACAGCAATAACAACCATCAGGGCTGACAGGGGGATGTAGCTGGTGTGGAGGTCCACACACCAGCTTCCCATCCTGAGGGCCCCTTGCAGCATGACATTTCTGAGAACACTATTGGCATGGACAGTGTTAACCATCCTATATCTTATGTTAGAGGGGTGGTGGAAGGCACTGAGGTTTCCATATTAGTTCCATATTATCACAGACACTCGGGAGCGTCTGTGTCATACCACAGCCCTCATGGTCTATGGTTTTCCTACCACAGACCTTGAGGGCTATTTGGAGCCTAATATTCCTGAAACAACTGGTCTGTGGAGCTTCAACAGGGATTGCATCTGGGCGAATTTTACCCAGTCGGGGAGGCTGATGTTACGCCTCTTCCCCATCCCCCTGAGGTTGACACAGTCACAGTCAAATATCCTACTCTCCCTGTCACCCTGGATGGTGCACCATTATGGCGCAGCAGAGAGCGGAGCTGTCGGGACTGCTGCAGAGTTTTGGTGGTGTTTTTAACCTGTCTGACAGAAATACAGGCAGGGGCACTCGTGAAACACCACATTCGGACTGGTGACCATCCCCCTGTCAAGCAATGTGCCTATTGGGCGTCTCCAGAGAAACGGGCTGAGATTGAACATCAGGTGGTTGGGCTGCTGGCGGATGGGGTGGTGGAGGAGAGTTGCAGCCCCTGGTCATCCCCAGTGGTGCTAGTGATGAAGAAAGGGGGGCAATGGAGATTTTGCATTGACTATCGTCGCCTCAACTCCCATGAGTGGAGGACGGTCTTGATGCCTTGGCTGGCTCATCCTGGTTTAGCACACTTGACCTCAAACGGCTACCGACAGGTGGAAGTGGCCGAGGAGGACTGGGAGAAAACGGCCTTCACGACAGGCAGGGGCTTGTACCAGTGGCGGGCCATGCCAATGGGCTTGACCAATTCTCCTGCCACATTGCAGCGGCTGATGGAGCCGATTCTCAGGGGCCTGCCATGGGCACATCTGCATGGTGTACCTGGATGACATACTGATGTCTGAGGTCTTGTCCAGGATTCAGTCTGCAGGCATGAAGCTCAACCCCGAAAAATGCCATTTTGCCAGGGATCATGTGGTGTTCCTGGGCCATGTGATCTCCAGGGCCTCCAGCCTGACCCACGGAACACTGATAAGGTGAGAACCTGGCCGACTCCCCACATCCCCTTCGAGGTCAGGGCCTTGGTGGGCCTGTGCTCGTACTACAGGCGGTTTGTGAGAAACTTTTCACAGTTTGCAGCACCACTGAACCGCCTGGCTGGTAAAAATGTGCCTTTTGAATGGACTGGTGAGTGTGAGGCTGCTTTCTCCTACCTTAAGCAGGTGCGTATCTCCTCTCCAGTGGTGACGCTACCAAACTTTGCGCTCCCATTCAAGATCCACACAGATGCATCTAAGGACTCTGTTGGAGCAGTGTTGGCTCAGGATGTTGATGGACTTGAACGGGTCGTGGCCTATGCCAGCCAGGCTCTCACGCACACACAGAAGCGCTGGTCTACTTTTGACAGAGAGCTATGGGCCATAGTATGGGCTGTGCGTGAATTCAAGCACTATGTTGGACTATCTGCATTCACCATCATCATCACCCTCTGCTGAGCCTCAGACACATGGCTATTGACAATAGCCATGTCCTCGGACTCTACCAAACTGGGAGGCTCCACAGCCAGCATGCTAACTGTCGGCTCTGTGGAGGAGTTGGACCGCTCTCTGCTCCTGGAGGGGGCGCGTACATGCCAGCAGCCTGCATACTCTCTCGGCTGCAGTGACTCTGAACTGAAGTGATTGCAGCGCGAGGATCCAGACATTAGTGCGGTGTTAGCCTGGAAAGAGCAGGGCGCGACGAGACCTCCTCGCAGACATCTGAGTGGATCCGCTGTCGGTCTCAGGAAGCTGTGGACCGAGTTCAACGGCCTGTCAGTTCTCGGTGGACTGTTGTGTCATACTGTAGCCCCTTCACGCACAGGGGAGAGGCAAATTGGGTGGGCCCGCTGCTACACATTTTTTCTACTGAACGTGTGTGGGACAAGGCCAGGCAAACCTGCTACTGGCCCTTCATGTTGAGAGACATTAGACAATGGTGTGAACAGTGCAGGGCCTGCCAGACCCGCAGGTCCCCAGTTCCTAAGCAGAGGGCACCCATGGGGGGTCACAGACTAGCCGCCCACTGCAGCGGGTGGCCGCGGGTATCTTGGAGCTGCCATTAACATCAAGGGGGAACAGGTACATTTTGGTGGTGGAGCATTACTTCACTAAGTTTGTTAACCTGTATGCCCTGCCCAACCAGACTGCACACACTGTGGCTCGCTGCTTGTTTGAGGATTATGTGCTGCTGTATGGTGTCCCGGACGTTTTGCACAGCGACCAAGGCCGCCAGTTTGAGGCGGAAGTCATTCAGAGCCGCTGCTGGCTGTTAGGAATCAAAAAGACACTCACCACGGCCTACAACCCCAAATTGGATGGTATGGTGGAGCAACATAATAGGTCTCTGATTGATCAACTGGCGAAGATGTTGCTGTCTGGTGGGGTGAATGGGACGATTATGTGAAGCAGGTTGCTTTTGAATATAACACCTCTAAACATGCTCGGTTCACCCCCTTTTACCTCATGCATGGATGCGAGGCAAGGGTTCCTGCTGATGTGCTCGTGCTCTGTGTGTTGGACTCTCATGGTGCTGGGTCTCTGCCGGGGTATGTGTCATCTATGGTGGAGAGGCTGGAGTCGGCATTCAGCACTGCCAGGCTCAACTCTACTGAGGTTCGTGAGAGACAGAAACGGTATCATGATGAGGGTGTTTGCCACAGTGCCTATGAAGTGGGTGTGTTGGTGTGGCTCAGCAACCCCACTGAGAGCCGCACAAAGCTGGCGCCACATTGGAAGGGCCCCTACCAGGTCGTACAGGCACTGGTTTCTGGAGGTGAGACCCCCTGGAAAGGGCCCAAGTTGTTCATCATGATAGACTGAAACGATACACACTGCCTCTGCCATCACGCTCGGTTACACTTGCATGGAACTTGGCGACTTTTAGTGATACATGCTGGAAAGTAATTTATCAGCATCTAGCGGTATGTCATCCAAGTATGATTTAATTTGTGCATAATCACGTGAAAATAAGAATTGTTATTTTAGAATGAGGCCATTATATATACATAGGGAGCTGGTCCTACTTCCATGTAGCCCTATTCTCTCAAAATGCTTTGTTTTTCTCAAAGACAACTCACTATTTCTGCCATTGTTATGATTCTTTGTCCTCTAACAAATATTCTAACTCCAACTGTGGACAGTAGATAAAATGTACATGTCATAATAAATGTCAGATTATTGCATCTGCTGGGGTGCTCAGTTGAACACAGGCTAACATGCAATCATTTGTGATTTGTGTGTAAAACACAGGGTGGTAGTAACACAGGATCCGTTTAATATTTGATGAATTACTAACTGTTGTTAAGAGAAGCAAATTCATAAGTTGTTAATCATCCGTTAATGCCATACATGCCAACTGTACGGCTCGCGGTAGAACAGGCCTTGTAATGGTGTTTTAGGTGTTTTAGGACCTCATCATCTGGTCCTGTGCTGCAGTCATCCATAGTAGCACAGGCAACGGAAAATGTGTCCCAATTTCACTATTCATCATACAATCTATTATTTGTTGTAATTAAGATGTATGAACATACCAATGTATTAATTAGTTTTGCTATACATCCGCAGCTACTAAATAGTGTATGTGTTTTGGAATAATCTGTCAATCTACAGTGGAAATGTTTGCCTGGAAAGTGCTATGATACTTTCAGCCGGCACCAACTTGCTGAGCATTAGCGCAAACACTCACACAGATCTGTCGCGCACGCACGCACACGCACACGCACACATGCACACACACACACACACACACACACACACATCCCCAGAGTCCATTTTGTGGCACCTTTGAGACCCAACACTGACAGCGTTCATATGTAGATGTGGAGGGCTGCCGTTGTCCTTCCCCATTAGTGACACTTAACTTCTATTTAATGTGATAATTAAAACAAAACCCAGAGATATTCATTCGGTGCACGCTCTCCGCCTCCTACGTGTCTCCTTTGATTATCCAAACGCGCTACAAGTGGAAAACCTCCCCTGGGTGTTAGGCGAGCCCGGGCACCATCCCCCGTGGCGTCCGGCGCGGTTCGTCTGCCGGCTCGTCGGGCCGAGAGCGGAGGAGCGAGGCGAGTCTCCGCCGGTGGGTTGACGCCGCGGCTTGCGTGGGCGCTATGGGGTCCCGACGCGGGATCAGTGCTCTGCTCTGCGTTCTGTGTCACAGAGTAACCAGGGAAGACTCACATTTGGATGGGGGAAGCCACGCTTGCGGGGCTGAACAGAGCCCGGCGTGGGTAAAACAGCAGAGTGGTTCGGTGGTTCGGTGGAGAACCTCCAAGTCTGGGAGGTTCTCGGTGCTACACGCGCAGCCCATCCATCAGTCCTCCGGAGCAGTATTCACTGAAACATCACGTTAGAATGTTTTATCTCTTGGAGTATTGATGTCGGTAATAGGGATGTTAAAGGTTAATCGACGTTGAATGGTTTTTAAGATTTGAACCAGTCACAGGAAAATAGACAAATTTACTATCAAATAAAGCCATGAAATGTGGCAGTGGATGAAAGAGAGAGATGAGATGAAAAAACAATAAAGAAAGAAAAAACGTATTTGAAAAACTAAATATATAACTACATCAAACAACATGTACTGCTGTTAGGGACAGACTGGGACCAAAAAATGGCCTGTGATTTTTTTTATTAATGACATTTTGTTGTGCATTTTTACTCTTTACTTTCACTCTTTTAGTGTAGTGGTAACAGAAATAAAATAAAAAGTATTTGAAAAATAATAACTAAAAATAAATGGCCAGGGACTTTCTGACCCAGATTGGCCCATGCCAGGCTGCAGGCCCACAACAGAAACCACACACCCCGACCCATCAAATGCGGCATTATTTGCTCTAAAGTTGGCAATCCTTGATCAACTAACATTTTAGTCACTGCATGACAACAAGACTTCGAAACAAGCCCATAGGTTTATCATTTTTATCCCAGAATCCCCAACAGATAACCAAAAAATGATTGATGCATTTGACCTATATAAAACACGTTAACACATTTTTTTAATTAACATGTATGTATGGATTCATAAAATCTGGTCTTCTTATATGTAAATATATTATATACTTGCATATATATTTTATCATATATATATATATATCATATATCATATCATATCAATTATATCTAACTCACACTCATTTTGTGTAGTTCTATTGGTGCAATTTGGAATTTGACTAATATAGAAATAATTGTATTGGGTGGTAGAGTGGGGGGCGGGGGGGTTTAGCTGTTAAACCGATTGATTGATTGATCGTTAACATTGCTGAAGATAAATCAAGGAAATCTCCAATTATTTGCAGCCCTTGTAAAAGATAAAAGATACTGATCAAAATATTATGGAAAAAAATTAATTACGGTTGTTGGAACAATGAGCCAAAAATCAGGCCTACTAGCTGGAGAGTGTTGAATGACTATGTTCCCATCTCTGTAACTACCCACCAATATACAACCTTTACATCTAGCCTAATAATACCAGTGTGTTTTTAATATATACACACCTCACACCCACCTCCTATTTCTAAACTTAGAGCACATATAAAAACCAATTGATCAACGTGCCATTTCAAACTTTGGTCATTGCTTTCTTAGAATTTCCAGACCATGGTCATTAATGTCAAAGTGCAGGGTGTCTGAGAGTAAGATGTTATGTGGTTCAGGGCCCCAATATGGCCCAGAAACAGCAGTGATACATGAGACATTTCAAGGGAAATTGTTTCCAGTTGAGTCCTTTTCTAAAGGGTAGAACATTAGCATGCCTCCGTACCCTTAGCACAGGGCTCTACAGTGCAACCAATTTGTGAGTAGAAAAATCCCTTGCGTTAAGATTTTAACTTTTAACCATACTACCACTCTTATCGATACTGCTTATCGATTCGGTACTTTTAAAAGGTACTCTTGGCAATTATTACAGGAGAAAAAAAGACAAATCAAGTACAAGACTTTTTCCACACAGCACTTACTTGTGACACCGTCGTTTTGCCTTTTGAAGCGTTATCCAAATAAAACAAGGTGAATTGAATTGAACCATTTCAGCAATAAATGGGAAATATCAAAGATGTCAACTAAACGTCTGTGTCACAACAGCCCTATTTTGAAACGTTATGTTGTGGCACTGGAACGGAGCATGGTGGAACAGCCATTAGCCTACATTGTTTGTGGAGATTCCTGATATAAATATTGTAATGTTTACGTAGCCTAAATCAATAGAAAAGATATGTAATTAATATCTCACACACACACACACACACACACACACACTAAAAAGACAGCTCTGTAAAACTGAGAAGAGAATTTTGTCTTTTGAATTTCATTTTAATGTCGGGAGTAGTGAAAATACATCTTGATAGTGATATAACTATCGCAACGTTTACATTTATCTTGCCTAAGGTCTTTAATAATTCAGCCCCAGGGCCCGTTTCATACCAGGTTTCGTACCCATCCGTATTAAGGAGCACATGTATCAGTGGAATTTTTATTTTTGAATTAAACTAAAATAGATGTCACAGGCTTTCACACGTAGCACGATAGGTTTGCCCACTAACCAAGGAAATAGCCACCAATATCACACTTCACACATTCCAATAGTTATGAGCTACATCTAGGGTGGGAAATGTAGTTCAATAGTCTGTTTCAGCCCATTAGGGATAAAATATTCACAAAACTGAATGCAACTGGCAACTATTTGCAAAAGAATGAAAAATAACATTCTGAAACTGGACCATTCATAACACTGCAAAAAGCAGTGATGTGAAGCCGTATGTGGCTATTGCCAGTGCTTAATCTGTAAAGTGGGAGGTCCCGGAACGCAGAGGGGGGGTGGATCCGGCAGCTCAGTACGGGGGTTAGAGGTAATGGAACCAAAAAAATATAACATATACATAACCTATATATGTTATATATATATGTATATATAACATATAACAACATTTAACCAGCGGCGTAGCCAGAAATGTGGGTGGGCGGGCACAGAAAAAAACGGGTGGGCAAAGCCAATTGATTGAACATAAGATCAGCAGGCGCATTTCTAGGTTCTGACTTTTGGGTGGGGCTAAGGAAGCCACAGCAGGGGGGGGTATTGGGATTCGGAATATCGTAGATTTGAGGACGAAACGATCAAAGGCATTTGATCACTGCTGACAAATTACCCATGAACCCATGCATTGGCACGTCACATTTAGTGAACGAGTACACGAAGGAAAGCCCTCTGATTGAACGGGCAAGTCTGACAATGCATAGTCATTGAAAATAGTATTTTTTTTGTTGTATTTTTTGCAATTCTTTTTTCATAGTGACACGGGAGGTGGCGGATCCAATAAAAAAAGCTTCCGGATCCAACGTCAGAGGTGGCGGAACATGTTCTGGCGTGTTCCGGCTCAAATTAAGCCCTGGCTATTGCAGCGCTAGTGCCCCTAACATGATGCCAGGAGTGAGCATGGAGACGCACCGGCTCATCCAAAAACAAAACACAAACTCCAGGGACTCTCCTGAAGAGTCCACATAAATGCTAACGCAACACTACTTGGCAACTGGTGAAAATGTTTCTATCAACATGGTGATTTTCCACTTGTTACTTTATTAGCATTCCCCCTTTTGAAATAACTTCCTGTAATGTCAGGAAGGGATGCTTCTAATACACTCATACACCTGGGCCGTGTTCCAAACTTCCCAATTACTATACTTAGTTTGAGTACGTCGGGTGTTCCGATTACGATTGTGGCGAAAAGAAGTGTACTGAAAGGATGGATGGCAGCCATCTTAGCTACGTAGTGGAAGAGGCAGAGCCAGGCTGAGCCACGCTCAGTTCGAAAATGACTAGACGTCAGTGGGCGTAATGGGTTCGGGATTCCGGTAAATGCATGATTTGGAACAACACTAACATCTGAAAATCTGCGCACTTAGTGAGTGCGGATAGTGTACTACGTTTAAGTGTACTCATGGAAGTATGAAAGTGCACAGACTTTCAGATTTTAGTGTTGTTCCAAATCCAATACTCTGTGGTGCACTTACCGTAAAATTACTATCAGCTGCGCGGCCGCATCACCCGCCAAACACACGTGAATCCGTTACGCCCACAGACAGAGTTGACGTCCAGCCGAGTGCGGCTCAGCCTGGCTCCACCTCTTCCGCTACATAGCTAAGATGGCTGCCGATATCGGAACACGGTCCTGAATACATTTCCCCTGTGTATCCGTGTTAAAACCCGGAACTACAGCCCTTAGAGCAGTGGTTCTCAAACTTTTTTGAGCAAACGCCCCCCTGACCTTACTTTGATCCTCTGGCGCCCCAACAATTAAAAAAATGTTTTAGCTACACTCGTGGGTAGGCTATCCATTACCAACCCCACTCACAGTCATGCTATATTGCTTAAATAAAAAATGAGCCCATTTATGTGCTGTTTTGGGTTCTTCTGGAATTATAAGAAAATGTCCCTATATGAGCCTGTTTTTATTATTAAGCCCAATTTATTTAGCCCAATGTTATAAGCAATAGGAGGCTGGTTGGATACAAAAAAAAAAAAACACTACCACACCAGCATTGGTTGTACTCGGAACTCAGAACTCAGAACTCAGAAGAACTTTATTGCCAAGTAGGTTTGCACCTATGAGGAATTTGTCCTGGTGGTTCGTGCGCATTGAACAAACAACAAACAACAACACAAACAACACAAAACACAACACAACAAAACAACACCAACAATAGACAGTACAAACAACAAGCAACAGTAACAGTAAGTAACTAAGTGTA
>OMKI01010416.1:0-11018 GCA_900302315.1 Phycis blennoides | reverse complement strand
CATTTGTCCTCTCCCCCCCGCTCTCAGGTACCATGACTGCCAGCCACGACGCCGGCGGGGGGGGGGGGGGGGGGGGGGGGGGGGGGGGCGGGGGGGGGCCCCCCCCCCCCCCCCCCCCCCCCCCCCCCCCCCCCCCGGGGCCGCCCCCCCCCCCCCCCCGGCCCCCCCGCCCGCGGGGGGGGGGGGGGGGGGGGGGGGGGGGGGGGGGGGGGGGGGGGGGGGGGGGAGACAGGGGGCCTCCATGCCTTTTACTCCCCTGCTTCTGTAGCACCATGCAGCCACGGCCACGGCACACAGCAGAACAGCTGCTGCACACAAGCGGCGGATTCCCTAACCCTGTCAGGGGGGAACACTGAGAAACACATAGATGGATGGCTATGTGGACACACGTGAACACAGACGTACACGTATACTGACGCACACAAGCACATGCATACACACGCGCGCACACACACACACACACCCCCACACACACACAAATACACACACGCATGCACGCACACCCACACACACACACACACACACACACACACACACACACACACACACACGCAAATTTCCGTATGAACTCGTAGCACCAGCCGGGTACAGCGGGTGGTCAGGTGATGCGACTGGGAGAGGGTGTCCTGACAGAGACTTCAACTCCTTCTCCTCCTCTTGGCAACAACATGGGTTCATGGCCCTCCCCGTGGGAGAGGAGGATGTTACCGTCCGAGTGATAACCTCTTGTTCATGAACTGGGTCGTGCCAAGCCCTGGCTTTTCCTTGAGAACTACACAGGGACCTGTTCGAGTCCCGCTTCAGGTCCGGCAGTCGCCGTCTCTCCGGCCTCCTCCTCCTCCTCCTCTTCCTCCTCCTCCTCCTCCTCCTCCTCCTCCTCCTGGGCAGAGCAGCACTGCCCTCTTGCGCCCCCTGTAGCCTACAGGATAGTAACACACTCCAGTGCTTTTCTTTTTGGTTTTCTGTCTCCGTCTGACACAGAGTGTGGTGACGCCTGACTGTCATGGCGGGTGTAGTGGCAGGGATGCTGGGTTCGGGGTGTGTGGGATTTCAATAAAGGCCACCATTGAGGGACAAAATTCCTCAATGTGATGATCATAGGTAATGGATTACAGATAGTTTGGTTATACTCATTTTCATTTAGATGTTCCACTTTGATTTTTCCTGGTCTACGAATTCACACATGGAATTAGGTAAAGTAAAAAATAAATAAAAAAAGAAAAGCCAAAGCTGATTAAGATTAATAATACTATAACCCTCCAAGTCCATAATTATTACTTGTATGATGTATGACACCTTTTTATTGCACTGTAAACAATAATAGAAATGTCTTTGTCTCACTGATTTGTCCAGGGATGTGATGTTGCATAAGCTATGTTATTGCTGACCATCTAGAGTCAAAAGCGAGAGAGTGTGCGTGTGTGCGTGTGTGCGTGCGTGTGCGTGTGTGTGTGTGTGTGTGTGCACGTGCACGTGTGCGTGTATGTGTGCGTGCATGTGTATTAATTGTTGCAACAATCCCTTACTCCTAGTTTAATGCTGTAAACCGCTTGACATTTGACAACAGCAGAAATATATGTGAAAAAAAATTTTTGGACTTGAAATTTGTTTTTTTTCCTCCCAGAAATGTTTGTATCTGGTTTATCCTACTGAAAAGACTGCCTTATTTTATACAATATTTATACAGTACAACCCACTGTGCAACTACAACAGACATCTGGAGTTTTTATTGTAACATAGTCAAAAGTTATGTTCATGTAAATCTCAATATTTTTATAGACAATGACTTTTACACTGGATTTACAGCAAATGAGATCAACCATTATAGCTATCTGAATACCTGTGAATCAGATGGCCCCCGAAGAGGCATTTTTGGAAGGAAAATAGAGAACTGAAAGGTTTAGAAAACATGTGGATTACAGAATTGTCTATCACTGTCTTTAATCCATCTCACAGAGGCCAGAGTGATCTCTGATCAACAGCGGTCTATTTTGGCCTCTTGTTCAACATCCTTATGCACAGACCCAGGGAACAACGTTTATTCAAGGTTGGTTTCAAGTAGGATACTAATATATGTTTTAAAAAAGTTGCTTATTAGGTTAAAAAAAACCCTCCTATTTAAACACTATGTAAAATGCCATAACAACTAAGCAAATGATTGGTAAGATGTATTGACCATGGTGTGTTTGTTTTCTCCCTGACAGAACTGTACACTCAATCAGGGGACTTGTTTATTTCTTCTGATTCACTTCTTGGTCTGAAGGCACGGAAAAAAATAAATTAGAAGTTATTCAATGAAAAATAAAATAATGTCAACTATGAATTTACCACCTATTTGCGGCACTGCTTCACTCTCCTCATTGTCATTCGTGCATTGCTCTCTTACTTCCCTAACGCTGCTGTTATATTGTATGACAACTTCGAACATTGTGTAAATACATCAACATACATTATCACACTGGGCAGTGCAATGAATGCACTTTTCGTCTGATTGTTGTGTTTCGCAAACTGTTACTAGCCTGTTGCTAGCCTGCTTACTTGTGTGGGTTGTAGTGTGCAATTGACGAGGGCGACTAGTCTGCAACATCTGCACACCACTGCTGTATCATCACATGTCGAGTCAGGAGGTCCAAGCGAGACAAAGAACAGGGTCACACTGAAGACAGCTCTGACCACACTCTAAATACGGGGTCAAAGCAGAGCCATAAAGAGTCAAGATCATTCATCACACCTTCTATATTCTGGAATAAGTTCGGAATTTGGAAATACTTAGGCAATCTAAAATGAATGTGGGCCTACACACATTGTGATTCAATTGTCAAAGCACTAGGGGGCGGTAGACATGATAAAGAAAGGCCTTTTGTGACCATTTAACAAAGCGGTTGACCCGAGTCATGAGAAAACACACACGATGGTGCTTTTAGAGGCAACGCTTACGGTTTAACGTTGATGCTGCCTTTTGTGGTTGAATCAGCGATCAGTGTATTGCGTTGCAAAATGTAAAGAGCATGGACATGCATACAAACAAACAAGATACATGCATAAAATATATGGCTGAAGCTCGTTTAAGCCAATACACATTGACGGCTTCAAATGAGCTGGAAGGTCTCAGAACACTGCGATGAAGGCCTTAATAGTCTTTATTAAAAAGTGTCATTGGAGATGTTGAAGGTCTCCTACCATTAACATTGGCCAGGGGTTTGCTATTTGTCTTTAAGATAATTCGCTACTTCCAGAGGATGAATGCACAAGCAGGTGGTTTACTTCAAGGTTCGAGGATGAAGGTTAAAATAACAGCCTGACAGATCATGTAGTTCTACAGGCTCTACTAAACTCTGGACCACCCCACTATTTATCTGAAGGCTCAAATTACAGTTTATTAGTTCACTGTTACACTGATGAATGCAAACTACAGATGCATAATCATGTTGTGCCTTTGCGTGGAATGGAAATTATGTAATTTTATTTTCCACTTGGCAAAGAAGACCCAGGACCGCGGACAGGTGTCAGGTGGTGACCCACTGGGCTGGGGGTCCATGACGCGCGTCATATTTGGAGAGGCCAATCATGGCGCCGTGTTGCATTTCCCATCAGCATCAAACTATTATCGTTGCACCTGACGCTGTCTACTTCAAGGTCTGGCAGACTCTACGACAGATACTATAACAACAAATATGACAATAATCGTATTCTACATATTAATAACCAGTGACATGATCCATATTGTCTGTTGATATGACAACTGTAAACTCTGACAAACAATTTTAGTCGGTTTTTATCATGAATGTACGTACATCCATGGATGAATGGATCTGAGTATGCCATAATTCCGAGTTGTCTTGAACGCGACATTGAAGTCCTGTTGTAATCGCGATGGTTTGGAGTTGTGGGAAATGGTGTTCATTTCAACCTAACACATTGATAGACAGCTTTAGAACCGAGTTAGGCCTGTATGCTTGTGTCATTTTTGTTTTACATTGTGATTATAGAAATCAATAAGTTAATCGGAATCTATTTTAACTGATTTCCTCGCTGAAACGAAACTAAACCCGGAAGTTCCGGCCGGTGAGGGGCGACAGCTCTCAGCGCTCAGAGCCTTGCCTCCTAATTCCTAAATCAAACCCCTTGCTGGGGTTGCTAATACAAGCATGGCATTATTATGTTGTAAAGTGTGACTAATCACACCAAAATGATGAGCGACATTATCGAGGAACAAGAGAAGGACTCCCTTCTGGACGCACGGGCCGACGCACCAGGACCGACGGTAGGGAATCAGCAGAGCCCACCTGGTTGTTTCCTGTTATTATCAAACGTCATGTAATACGGACACTGCGGACAACAGGTCATACCTATCTGAAGCTACATGTATACAACAGGTCATACCTATCTGAAGCTACATGTATCTTAAAAGATGGGACCACCGGTAAACCCGACCGCACTCCGCCGCTGTGTGTGTTGGGTCACCTGGAGTTCGTGATGCAAGTCCATGATTACATCTGATTAAACTGGTCTTAAAGTACATGAGATGAGCTGCTTGGGTTTCAGATCTTGGTTTTCTCTTTCTAGAACTGATAGTGTTTGTTTCGCATGGCAAATCAAGTTCCATCAGTCCCATATAAAGCTCTGTTGATCCCGACCCCCAGGGCCCCGGGGCCGGGATCGGTACCGGTACCGGTACTGGGACCAGACCCAAGACCTCAGATGGAAGCACCAGGCCTCTGGAGAAGCGGGGCCCGTACATCATGTCCAGAGTGCCGGCTATTCACCTCAAACTCAGTGAGTGCACGGTCCTCGTGAAGGCTTTTGCAATCTTACAGAAATGAACAAATATAAACATCTTCAACTACACATGGATTTTTTTTTTATAGCATACACACCTACATTAAGGTTTTTGTATCAGTGCGGAATCCATCCATTGTAACCACTGTGTAACAAGTGTTGTTGATGCACCTATCTATCTGTCAATCCTCACAGGTATGTATCTGTCAATTTGCCATAAAAAATGCATGCTGCACCCAGTAGCTCTTCGCTGACTGTCTGACCTCACCTGGAAGGCACCCAACTGAACCTGCTTGTGTTTCCCGTAGAGAAACACAGGGAGATGGCAAGGAAAGCACTGAAAAAGAAGTCTCTGACAGCAGGGGCTCCTGTGATGCAGCAGCCCAGACAAGGCCCTAAGAGGTAAGGGGAACCTTGACTAAGGAGTTATACTGTGTTCATGGATTCATTTAAGTCAATTAAACAATGCTGCAAGAAGAAAGGCCTACTGATCCTGACGAAACGCTCGGTCCTCGCTTCCGTAGAAAAATGGAATGCATTTCTAAATAAATATATATGCAAATAAACATGGCGTGTATTGTAGAATTGTTGATATTGGAAATTAATCGATAAATACCCATGTGTGTGCCCTTTAGTGTGTGTCTGTCTGTCTGTCTGTCTGTCTGTCTGTCTGTGTTTGTGCGCCACGCAGGGGGTAAGGTCACACGTGTGTGTTTGCTATTCGGTCACCCAGTTTTTCCAGTGTGCATGGCGCCTTCTACCTTGCTTACCTGAATCCATCGGAATGCATCAAGGGGTGAGGGAGAGGACTGAGGTGGGGCCAGTAGGGTAGCCGGGGGGTACGACCACACGCTGCTTCTACTGTGTGCAGACACGTTGCCCGCCATGGAACGAGGAACGCAGGCCGCCCAGGTTCATGTAGATCCGGCTTCTGCGGGTTCTCATCTTTTTTTTTTTTTGTTCTCTTCTGTGTACTTCAGAGCCGTTAAGTACAACAAGGGTTACGCTGCACTCAGCCAGAGCGCGGAGGACACGCTGGTGGCGCTGGACTCTGACAGGTAACCCTGGCATGACACGGGGAGGAAGAGGAGAGGGGTGTACTCTTTCACAACATGAAACTCACCGGACGAGAAACCGTGCTACACTGCTCCAGGGGCAGGGACACTGGTTGGGTCGTGTTTGAATCCCGGCCCAAGGGTTCTGGGTATGAACCCCAGTGCCCAAACCCCACCTTTTAGGCACCCTTGAGCAAGGCACCTAAACCTTACCTAATCCTTAATGACATGTATGTCAAAACGTGTGTGTAGTTGACTGTTAGTGATGAGTGGCTGAAATAGTAACCGTTGATGCAGGGGACCCTTCATTACAGGCAGCCTTAATGAGAAACTGTACTTTGACGTAGCACTTTGTAGTCATGTACACGCCATAGCTTGTTTACTGTTTACTGTGCTTACTGATCTTAATAACAAATTCTTATCACATTTGTTGTATTGTCATTATGCTACTCTGTTACTGTATTCATATTTGCATCCACACAAGTTTATGGTTTTTGCTGATAAAATCCAGAACGCACAACATTTTTTGTTTTGTTTGCACCTTTTTGTCAGGTTATTAAGACAAAGGTAGCAAAGCATTGTGAAAATGTTGACTACAGAACAGCAAATTACATCCTCAATTGTGTTTCATGTAAATTGCATACATGCACTTTTGGTGGCATCGTCCTGACGTTGTCTTTCCTCTTCTCAGTGATGAAGAGGTGGATTTTGAGCAGTACTCCTCGGGATACTCTTCAGCGGAGGTAAGTTGATCGGATATTTCGCCCAGTGCTGTCAGACCCTCTGCCCCGGATGAGGCCAGGGGACTGGCATTGGTTTCAGCTTTAAAACCTAGTATTGCTCCCCAGAAATATGTCTCTGTTTGGCCTACGATCCATCGCTTTCTCTGTCTCTCTCTCCCTTTCTCTCTCTCTCTCGGTCTGTCTCTCTCCGTCTCTCTGTCTGTCTCTCTGTCTCTCTCTCTCTCTCTCTCTGTCTCTCTCCGTTTCTCTCTCGCTTTCTGTCTGTCTATCTCATTCTCTCTCTCTGTCTCTCACCCATCTCTCTGTCTGTCTCTCTCCGTCTCTCTGTCTCTCTCTGTCTCTCACCCATCTCTCTGTCTGTCTCTCTCCATCTCTCTCTGTCTCTCACCCATTGTCTCCTGTGGTTCAGGTCCATCCAGACCTGAACCGGCAGCTCCTGCAGGACGGCTACCGTCTGGACGAGGTCCCCGACGACGAGGACCTGGATCTCATTCCCCCCAAAGCCATGGGCACCCCTGGGTGCTGCTGCTTCCAGGTCCCCTCCTGCTGCACGCAGTGAGACCGCCGCCTCGTCCACCGCCGCCGCTGCATTCATGACCGCACGCCGTGGGGTCAGAGGGCCCCCCTCACGACAAGCTAGACCCCCCCCACCCCCCGCCCACCCCTTCCTCTCCTCTGTCACCCCGACTCCTGGTGCCCAGGTGTGGACCCCAGAGGCTGCTGCTGACCACAGCAGCTGTCGACAGCACTAACCCCCCCCCCCCCACACACACACACACACAGACACACAGACACACACACACGCTCCACACCGCGTCACTCGAGACCAGCCCGGCGCCGGCGGCCCACGGCGGTACTGATGGCGTGGGCGTGCGCGAGGCGGTGTGTGCACAGCCAGCTGCGGTGGAGCAGCGTGGTGTGTGTGGAGCACGGACCTTAACCCACTGTGAGTCCCCCCTCCCCTGACCTTTTTGGTTCTTTTAATAGCCCCGCATGAAACACTAGCCCGGCTGCCGGCCCGGCCCGGGGCCCGGCCCGTATCTGGAGACTCGGCCGGGGGCCGTGTGACGCACGGCGGCTGTGTGGCGGTGGGCAGCGGGTACGGGTCGGGACCACGTGCACACCCAGAACTCTGGAGAGCGCCACTCCCAAATCTTCCAAATTTTCCGAACCCCCTCCCCTTGTTCTGCCTGTTACGTTTTTTTTTGTTGATTTTTACTGTGGTCGTTCCCATCAAATTTTGTAGCCATTTATTTACAGAGAAATGTGTAATGCTATGTCTATATGACCATGTTATTTTCTTAAATGCCACCCACTGTTGCAATGAGGGACCTTTTGCAACACATTTTAAATGGAAAGCTTTGGAGCGTTATCTCACTAAATTCTGCCTCTGCATTTCCACCAGTATTTCCATTGGTATTTCCACCAGATGTTCTTAACATAGACATGAGTGGATGCTTTCATGTGTATTTGTCATTGTGGAAACCATACTGTATTGCACGGCTGCTTTCTTTACCACATTTTAAGCAGAATTGACTACAGGCTGCCGAAAGAATATATATACTGTATATATATATATATATGTATATATGTATATGTATATATATGTATATGTATATATATATATATATATATATATATATGTATATAGACACACATATATATATATACATTTATATATATAGACATGCACACACAGGCTTTTAAAGATATTGGCACACATGTATACATTATACGCGACATACATCAGCCTTTGCTTAAAACAGATTTCTACAGATGAAAGAAATACATCGTATATAGGAGTATGTTTATGACAAACCTGTTAATCTGGTCTTGCCATGAAATTACGCAAAACTACAAAACCTAACCAACCCTAACCCCCAAACGTGCACTCGTGTTTAGCCACTATAGCTCACTGAGGAAGCGCAGTTGCTTGCTGTCTGTTAACAGATGTGTGAACAAGACCACCTCCCATACTAGACTGAGGTTTATTTTGGGGGCAATCGATGCTAAATGGAAAGCATCCATTGAAGAGCAGTGTCCTTGTTCAGCATCGGTCTTCATACGTCGTGTTGTGGAGTAGCAGCAGCTGGACCACGCGGAGGGCTTTGGTGCTCCGTACCTTCCAGCAAAGAGACTTCTGTCTTCCACGTACTCCGCACTGGAATCGACGACGAGCAAAGACGATGATATGAGTGTTGATGTTCCCCGACTGTACAGCTACATCTGTCTGCCAGGCCGGTCATTTGCTTTGCGACAATATTTGTGTTACTGAGTGCTGGAAACAATAACTTGAAATTGTTACTCAAACCTAATATGACACTACTCATTACTAGTCATTTTTGTATTTAATAACATTTTATTTTACTTCACTGAATAAAATCATATTATCTAATCCGTGGCGCACAATTTAATGACTTCCACTGTTTGGGACATAATGCTATACAGCTATTCCTCGCAAAACTTAATTAATAGTACAGTAATATACTATTGTATATGTGCATGTAAATGTAAATGTGAATGTAAATGCATGTACATGTACACGCATTAACTCCCCGCCAGGGGGCGTAGTGTAACTACAATGCGTACGACTATGATCCTTTCGCGACAATTTTATATCCCGTTGTTTGATCGCAAATCGGGATTAAATAAAAGTTCCGGCATTGTAGTTATGTTTCATGGATATTATAAACACAATACAAGGTACACAATGATCTCACTTCCCACAACATGATTTCAAATATATGAAAGTATTGTCTATGCTGGTTCTTGAATCAGAACGAACTGGGAGAAAATATACCAGCCTTTTTGTTGTTCCATTTTTCCATTTTAATGTGTTAATGTCACTGGAAGTGGCCCTGTTCTTGGTTTTGCATGGGCTGTGGGCCTCTCCACGACCAGCGGAGCGCGTAACGCGGACTTGTTGCAGGCCCTGGGCGGGCCCTAATGCTGCGGTGCGCTCAGGAGGGGGGTGTAATTGAAGGGGAGGAAAATCGAGTCAAGGGAGTTACCTCTACGCTTTTCGAGTTATGAGATCGGGCCATTTTCCAGTCGGTCCTTTTTTATATTAAAGAAGGAAACGAATTGGGATAAGGAGTATTTTTAAAAGGCACCAGTGAACGTTGTCGCCCTTCCGCAGTTGATCAGTGGAAATCTCCCGTGCGTGCCCGTTTTCTCCGTGTGTTTACTAGTGATTGAAAGCGTGCCAGCAACGAGGGAAGAGGATAAGCAAGGAAGGAGGGATGGTGGACAATTCCGGTAGCAGCAAGGCACAAATGGTGAGTTGTCTCCCCGATGACCACCCTTCTCTCCCTGCGCTGCGGTCGTGACACACTCTCTTGGGTCGCGGTGGTCTTTTTTTTTCTCCGGTCAATGACACAATCATGCGAATTTGTTGACCTAATTCATCACGTCTGTGTTTACTGTAAACTATTTCGCCTCCAGTATCTGTAGGTTTAGTTGGATCGTATTGTGAAAAACTGTCTTGTTTTTTTTACGCTAGAAGACACCCATTTGGCAAGTATGTTTTTTCCTCTTATGATAAAAAGTAATGTTTTGTGTAAAACTTTTTGCATTGTACCACGAGTGTAACCGTTTATTGGCCAGGTTGCATTGATACCACGGCTGCCCATTGCCGCTGTATTGTTTCCAGTTTTACGCGTAGGCTATTACCGCCTTAATGTAAATGTTTGCAGGGGGGTTTCCAATGACAGATTTACATTTACGCATACACAAATTTTCTTCTATATACTTGGAAAATGCAGTTAAGATGTATTGGCTATTTGTAGAGATTGTTTAAATATTTTATTTTCTTAAAAACGAATTAATTTTTTAGAGTTTCCCTTTTTCGCAATCGTGCATTGCGGTTCTGGTTGATATCGTCCTGGCTCCGCTCCAATACATGGAACTACATAACGTGCGTGTACCAAAGGTCACATGAATTATGTTTGTTCATGTGACACATGCTCGTCTTCCATTTCTGTCCGCCCCGCAGCCCAGCATGTCTCAGGAGGCCAGTGTGGCGAGCGCCTACTCCCAGGGGGGCTCCTACCCCCAGGGGGGCTCCACTGGTGGCATGAAGCTGGAAGCGGTCATGGAGCAGCTGCAGCGGCAGCAGCAGGCCCGGCTGGAGATGGAGCGCAAGGAGCGGCGGCTGCGCGAGGCCCACATCATGTACGCCCAGCAGGTGGCCGCGCAGCAGGCCATCCTGGCGGCCGCCCGCGCCTCCGGGGCCGGCTTCCTGGGCAAGGGCCTGTCGGGGGCCGTGCCCGCCGGCGCGGCGCCTCCGCGGGTCTCCAACCAGAGCAGCGTGGACTCGGAGCGCGAGGACGAGGAGGACCGCGGGCGAGACTCCATGGAGGAGGAGGACGAGGAGGAGATGATGATGGAGGCGGACGAGAACAGCGAGGAGGACGAGGACGAGGACGGCGAGGCCCGGGGC
>OMKI01010403.1:5232-21512 GCA_900302315.1 Phycis blennoides | reverse complement strand
ATATGATATTTTCTTCCAAGATGATAATGCTTGGATTCTTCGTGCTCACATTGTGAAAAAATGGTTGAACATGAGACATAATTTGCACACATGACTTGACCACAGAGTCCAGACCTTAACCCCATTGAGTGTGTTAAACAGTGGTTTAACACACTCTGAGTGAAGAGTCAGACCACTCTCCAGCACATCCCAAAGATTCTCAATAGGGTTAGGGTCTGGACTCTTTCACCACTCAACCTCTCTTTCACAGACGGAAGACGGTACTCCGCTTGGTTGTCCTGGGCGACTTCAACATCCAGTAAGAGAAGTTGCAATCATCTGACTTTACAACCTTTTTTTTTTTTTATATCACATTTGACATAACACTCTCTCCTTCTATGAAAGCTATGAAACCATCTCTGGTGAGGCGGTTCAGTTTAAGAATTGACAGGACATATTATCTCAGGCAACAAAGGTGGTAGCATGTTGCATTTTCGCTGGTGAAACCCTACTAGGACCGCTTCTGTTCTCCCTATATACCAGATCTTTAGGCTCTGTAATAACATCACATGGTTTTTCCTATCACTGTTATGCGGACGACACTCAACTGTTCCTCTCCCTCCACCCCCCCCCCCCCCCCCCCCCCCCCCCCCCCCCCCCCCCCCCCCCCCCTTTTTTTTTTTTATCAAAAACCCCCCCCCCCCCCCCCTCCCCCCCCCCCCCCCCCCCCCCCCCCCCCCCCCCCCCCCCCCCCCCCCCCCCCCCCCCCCCCCCTCAGACACTCTGATTGCGCATCTCAGAATGTTTGGCAGACATAAGCTCTTGGACAACTGCGCATCAACTCAAGCTCAATCTCGCAAAGACTGAGCTTCTGTTCATACCGGTGAAAGACTGCCCTCACAGGGACCTACTGGTCTCGGTCGAGGGCATTACAGTATGTGCCTCGGTGACCGTGAGGAACCTTGGCGTAATACTCAACAACCAACTGTCCTGCACTGCAAACATCACTGCAGTGACCCGATCCTGTAGATTTGCTCTCTACAATATCCGCAGGATCCGGCCATTCCTCACGAGGGAAGCGACACAGCTCCTGACCCAAGCACTTGTCATCTCCCACCTCGACTACTGCAACTTGCTTGGTTGGATTCCCTGCAACTGCGATAAAACCTTTGCCGCGGATCCAGAACGCTGCAGCACGCCTCGTGTTCAACCGACACAAATTCTACCACGTGACCCCCCTCTTTCATGAGCTTGTGTGATTATTAAGGCACTTAAAAGAAAATTTACTGTCAATTATGGTGAGGAGTCTCTTTCCATTTTCTTTGCCCCCAGAACAACCCAAACCTATTCCTGCGTGGTGACCAGGTCCTAATCAAATCACTCAACCCGAGGAAGGTTGAGGATGCCAATCAAGGTTGTGGTTCTGTGTGGGTGTGGAGCATGGAGCAGCAGTGCCACTACTACATTCTTTGGGGGGAACTCTGATACTTTTTTAGATCATCGGGTGGTGTTAAGCTTGCATAATTCAATTGTTTCAGCCAATAATATCGGGCTCCAGTAAGGGCATCTATATACGGCTATGCTCTATTTAGCTTTACAGAACTCAGTAAGGCACCTGTGCAAAGCAGAAATGTCATCCCTTTTGTCTTTTTTTGGCGTTGCATGGTTGTTGTTCTTAACCAAAAATGTTATACTGTACAGCTGCATTGTTGTTGTTGTACACCTCAACTGTTATACTTATAACACCGATACTGTATGTCCGCATGGTTGTTCTACACCTATACATTTATACTGTACTTGACAATAGACGAAACCATTCTTGCGACACACGCTGAGTCTAGGCAAGATGGCCATGGCCTTCCACAACAACAAACTTAATATAAATGTATTTTATTTGGGCTTGTGTTTTTGTTAGAGAAATACGATTTAAAGTGTAAATCACTTCCTCTAATGCTTAATTTGGTCATTTAAATGTAAAAATCTAAAATGTGTTGTTTTGTCTAGACTCTAGACCAACCTTGTTTTGCTTGTGTTCCATGATCTTGCGATAGGAAGGCTGCTTAGGTAGTAGTTTTCCACCAGCACTTTCCAAGATAGCCTTCATGGTGCCAAGGCTTGGGCAGATCCCTGGGGTGATGTAGAAGTACTTTCCCTACAACCACAATGAGAAGACAAGTTGAATGACAAGTGAAAAATGTGTAATCACAAATCATGTACCCATTGAAATAAAAAAGGGAAAGCAAAACATAGCCACACTTTGTATACAACCCTGTAGGCTATTTAAATAGTCAGGACAAATAATTTTTTGTTAAACTAAGCTCAGAGTAGACAGTGACACAATCATCTCATGTTATCGTTTACTACATGACCCATAAACCCGACTTAAGTCCAACTATCAAAATAGTTGACAGCAACTAGCACTTTCAATGCTACTAGCAACTAGCACTTAGTATTCTTCCTGTTTGAACAGATGATTTTAATGAGTAAAAGAAGTCTAACCTTAAAAAGGGGTGTACTGTGGGCTCTCTTCAGGGATTCTTCTAAACTGAAGTCAAACAGCAATTCTGCCTCCGCATCCCTTAGTATGTAGCTCTGCTCATCTAGAGTACACAAAACAATTAACATATTACAAATCAATAACAGTGAGGCTACTGAGTGATATGCCATTATTTATTATTTATCTAAATGTAATCTTAACAAAAAACTTTTTTCATAATTCAAGTTAAATATCCAATGGTGATATTAAGAAACAAATGTGCTCATTTGTGTCCAATTAACTTTTAAAAACATCCCATTCTTCCAATTCCCAAAGGTGATTTGACCTGTACGGGCCATTTCAAACCATTATGGCCGGGATGGGTAACAAAAGTGCATGTTTTGAGCCTCCCGACACTGCATGACAATCAGAGCCGACTTCAGCCCAATCATCACCCCCTCTCCCAACCGAGTTGGCTCTCGGTTTGTCGCCAATTGGGCAGGGGTTTTAAGGAGCAGTATGTTGGTGGTCTAAAGTGGTCCTAAGACAGATATGTATACACAATGCCAACCCCACGCCTACCGACAAACTTCTGACTCCTCCAGCTTTCTTCAAGCCATTCTGGTGTAACAATGTGCTTGACAACAGACATAGATGCTAGGAACTTGACGGTCCGCGTCACCCTGCCAGCCACCAGGTGCGTGGTTTTCTGGACACTGCCTGAGAGCTCACCCCCCAAGGCATGTACTCTCTGTAAGAGCATGTAGAGGTGAGCAACAGTTGTGGTTAAGAAGGACATGAAGAAATTAAGATTTGAAAAATTATGCAATGATAGAATTGGCAACATACCAAGACTATGCTGACATCAAAAAGTACCACTACATTACAAGTTTTGTTGATGTTGCCATTTTTTTGTATATCCAGACTAAATATGGTCTGGGTAAAAAGGCAGAGTTGAGGCTTTCATGTGTTTTATGCATTACAGGAACCTATGTTTACCAAATATGGTTAAGATATGTACATGTGCTTTAAGATTTAATCCTGTGAACAACTTACAAATTACATAAAAAGGGAAATGGAAATGTTACTGGGCTTGAATTACCTTAATGTACTGTTGCACCTGAATGGGCTCAAAACCTGTGAAAGTGACATGAGGTGTAGACTCTGGGGAGGGCTTCGTACTGGGTGATTGAATCTCCTCAAGCCTAAATACAGACAGAAAAATAAGTTGAGTTGTATTGCTACAGTGTTTGTGTGTTGTAACGATCCCTATAAAATGTTTAAGGCATATAATAGCATAGCAACATAGTAGTGCCTCTGAAT
The DNA here is from genome assembly GCA_900302315.1 of Phycis blennoides. Taxonomy (NCBI): domain Eukaryota; kingdom Metazoa; phylum Chordata; class Actinopteri; order Gadiformes; family Phycidae; genus Phycis; species Phycis blennoides. The sequence goes on along the minus strand of OMKI01010403.1, from coordinate 17,734 downwards.
AGAACCAAAATAAAAAAAAGCTTTCTGACCTGACTTTTTTGCTTGGTGGTTGGGTGTCAGTTAACCTCTGTTTTTGAAGCAGCTTGAGGCTCTGAAAAGAAAGTGGATATGCAGAGAATGACAGTTAAACTGGTGTTAACACTTTGGTTCTTGTGACCTGCTCATTGGTTAAATCAATGGTCCCTAAACTACGGCCCGCCACGTCATTTTTTATGGCGCTCCAAAATATGTCCCTAACATAATGCATCCCGCCTGCACAGGAGTTCAACACCGTCAAACGTATGTATCACTGTTCATTCTCTAAGTGCATATGTAATTCATTTTTTGTCCACTGCTGTGGTTTGGCGCTGTTGGAGAGCCTATTTCTCGAACGCAGAGAACGTAGGCCTGTCTGTATACAATGTAGCATGAAAGATAGTATGATAGCATGATACAATGTAGGATGAAGACAGCATCAGTGCTAGTCTGCTGTAAGTGTGTAACAACACATCTATCACACAGTACTGCGCTAATCTCAAGTGAAAGAATATTTGGATGACTTTTTTAAAGATAAAAAAAACAAAAAAAACAAACAAACAAACATTGACAGCTCCGTTAACTGCTGGCTAACGGAGCTATTTACGTCATACATTCTAGTTGTCTATTATACAGATTTGCTGCATAATGAAACCCATTTTCTGTGTTCTGGGCATACCATACCAAGAAACTAGAATAGTGACTGGGTGAGCAGACTAAGGCGGCCAATTAATCACATATGAAACATAACTTTAAGCCATTACTACAATATTGCTAGAATGCTAACGGATAGTGTTTTATATTTGCAAATGTAGTTTAGGCTAGATCATTTTTTGTTTTTATCATGTCACAAAAAAATTTGGGATGAATCCTATCCCTACCTGAAGTTTAGTCAAAAGAGATTACAAAAGTAGTAGTCTCTGAATATTGTTGGAAGTAATTAATCGCTAGTCTCTCGTAGTCTTTCAATCTCTAGGCTTGTAACCCGTGACACACAGAAAGGTTCGGAAATCCTGCCTTCTCTTTGATTTGATTGGCAGTCTGGAGTTTGCAGTTTTAGCATTTTGTGTTTTTCCATAATTTGACAGCATATGTATTGTCTGTGTGTGCACAGCATTTTTGGTACAGCACTTCAGCGAGGTGCCCTTAGGTTTTAGTATTCATCACACAAAATAAAGTCATGGTTAACTTACCACCAGTGCTTCTGCAGAGACTTTGACTGGTGTCCGCCAGGCCCCTGCGTTAGGTAAAAACAAATAAATTCATCAAAATATGAAACGTTTACAGCAAAGTAGACATGCAAAAAAAGTCAGTTTATTTTATAAGAATGAAAACACTCCAGGTTGACAAAAGGTATTTTCACTTTGATTCTTTTGTTTTCTATTTGAACATGTAATTGCAACACAGGTAATTGCATAGAGTCTACATACCCAGTAAATTATGCACAAGCAGTTGGTTAGGTACCAGTGGTTCTGTGTGGTTATAGTTAGAGTAGCGACTGTGCTGGATCTGCCTGAGAGCATCAAAGTTTCCCAGCAGGATGTCACAAAGCCACTGAGCATTGACACAGGGTATCTTCCACTCCTTGGCCTTCTCATACTTCAATCCACTGGGGCTGGAGAGACAGTGATTTACAATGAGACAAGAGCAGATTATACAAAATAACCTTGATGTGGACTGGACATTAAACTGGACATTAAACTGTTCTTCCTGTGAGAGCACGTATCTGTGCATGCCCCCTTCCCCCAAATGGAAGATTTCGCAAGGCATTTAAACACGTAAGCAACCTGTGTGTGTCATTTGACACACTGCACACTTTCAGTACCTATCATACCTATCATAACCATTTTTAAATGAAACGATTCCAAACAAAAATAACAATAACATTAACAATAAGCATTTTTGTACAGTCATCATAGGAGACTACACATATGACGCAATTTCTGTTTTGCAAAATAGAACTTAGTTTTCTAACATTTTTGTGATGTTTGCTTGTTACATGCTTGGTGAAAAAGGACATCAATATGATGTCTTTGGAGACAGACAGACAGACATACACACTTTATGTGTGACCAACTGCCCTGTTCAGCTTACTCTTTGCAGACGAGAACGGTGTTGCTGCGGCAAAGGTAACCAGTATATCGGGCTCCAGCCAGGTATGCCATTAGCTTTAAGTCGTCTCTGTCTGTATCCACAAAGCCAGTCAAGGATATAATCTAATAGGACAGTAGAATAAAGTTAGTTTTCAGACTGGGGATAAAAATATAGAACTAATAGTTTTAAATACTGTTATCTATGCCATTATCTTAAGTTTATTTACTTATTATTCAACAATTTAAACATATATATGCTTTATATACTTTCTGACTCAATTAAAGTTTTACCCATTTTGACAAAAATTAAAGATTACATTTGTTAACATAACACAATGCATCTCATCAAATGAATTACATTTGATAGCACCAATACCCAACTGATTTAGTATTTGGCATGGGATTCTTAAAATCACACAATGAAGCAAACCAAAATTTGTGGCCCCGACGCCCTGCCCTTGGACATACATGTTGAGAGCAGGGTTTAGCTCCAGGAGGAAATGCAAAGGGCAGGTGCAATGTTCGGTGAGGGGGAACCATTCTCTTCTTCTTCAGAATGGTATTGAGCCAGTGGGCTGTCACACAACGCTTCCCCTCTCTTAGTGCCTGACATTGATAGACAAATGTGCTTTAACGTCAATAACTCAAAACATATGTATGAATATGAATATAAAATGAGAGATTTTAGAAGCTCAAATGGCTAAGTACTTACCTGGACATACATGCTGCTCACTTGGCTTTCACAGAGCAGATGTGTGCTACGACTATTAAGAGAAGAGTCAACGGTGCCCCCACAAGCATGGATAACCTAGTGAAAATGTTTTCAGATTATTATTTTGTAGGGCCAATGCAATCCAATCCTTCAGTTTTTGTATTTCTACTGGTACAGTAGCATGTGTTGTAAGACCTCTTGATTGATTCTGACCTCTATTCTGATTGATCAAAGTCTTGATTGATCAAAGTCTTGATCAATCAGAATAATCACATAACTACCAGACAACCACTGCAACAATCTATTTCATAGCATAAAGCCACATGCTTGTCTTTCACTGCAAAGTTACAGAACATTCCCTGCATTGGGTAATTTGTGAATTGGAATAGAGATCGAGAAGGCAATTTGCCTGATTAATACCTAGCAACATTTCTGGATCACTGCCAGTATGCCTGTGTTGTGAATGTAAGGAGAAACATTGCCAGGAGAGACACATCGAGGGTTACGTAAATCTGACATAACACACTTGCAGCTGACATTAATAAATGTTGCATTACCGCCATCTGGAATGTCCCTTGGTCCATATAGTGTGGCATTGTTATGCCATGAATACACCATTTCTGAACAGCCAAATCCACTACCTGTCAACTTAATCCCCTCCCCACTACCCTCCTCAAAGCCTGTCTCCCATCCATTTCCCCCATGATCACAAAAATAATTAACTCCTCCCTCACTTCTGGAACTGTACCCCCCACTCTCAAAATGGTGGCAATTACAAAAACCCTCAAAAAACCTGGTGCCAACCCAACTGACCTGAACCAGTACAGGCCCATCTCCAACCTTCCCTTCATTTCTAAAACCCTTGAGAGGGTGGTTGCTGCTCAACTTCAGTCTCACCTTGACTCAAACAACCTTCATGAACCCTTCCAATCTGGTTTCCGCCCTAAACACAGTACTGAAACAGCCCTGGTTAAAATCACCAACGACCTCCTCTGTGCAGCTGACTCTGGATTACTTACCATCCTCATCCTCCTCGACCTCACTGCTGCCTTTGACACCATCTCCCACCCACTACTCCTGGAGCGTCTGGCTGACATTGGAATCATTGGCGTGGTACTTGCTTGGTTCTCATCATACCTCACCGACAGACAACAGTATGTCCAACTGAGGAACCACAAGTCAAGGGTGTTCTGCTGTTCCACTGGGGTCAGCACCAGGGGTCAGCACTGGGTCCTCTCCTTTTCATCATTTACCTCCTTTCCCTGGGCACAATCCTCCATCACCACGGTGTCCAATTTCATTGCTACGCTGATGATACACAGTTCTATATCTCTACCAAACCCACCACTGCCCTTCCTCCCTCCTCCCTCACCACCTGCCTCCAGGAAATCAGGAGCTGGATGAGCAGGAACGTTCTGAAGCTCAATGGCAGCAAGACTGAGGCCCTGATCATTGGCTCCAAAACCACCTTCTCCAAAGTGCAAAACACCATAGCCACAATCATCATCATCGATGGCTTCTCTGTACCTTTCTCCAGCCAAGTTAAGAGCATCGGTGTGACTCTGGATAACACCCTTTCCTTTGCACCTCACATAAAAAACATCACCCGGACAGCTTTTTTTCCACCTTCGCAACGTTTCCAGACTTCGCCCATCCCTGTCTCAATCAAGCACTGAAGTCTTGGTTCATGCTTCCGTCACATCGCGGATTGACTACTGCAATGCTGTTCTCTCTGGCCTTCCCACCAAACTGCTTAACAGGCTTCAAATCATTCAGAACTCTGCCGCCCGGATCATAACCCACACCAAATAATCCGACCACATCACTCCCATTCTCATTCAACTACACTGGCTCCCTGTTCAATATCGGATTGACTATAAAAACCTCATTCTCACGCCATCCACAACTTAACCCCCACCTATCTTTCTGACCTCCTCCAGGACAACATCCCTTCTCGTTCCCTGCGTTCATCTTCTGCTGGTCTTCTGAACACCCCCACATCACGCCTCAGCACCATGAGTGCTGAGAGCTTTCAGCTGCACTGCCCCCAGACTCTGGAACTCCCTGCCCGCACACATTCGACAGTCTGAAACCATAACAGCATTCAAATCCCGCCTCAAAACTCACCTGTTTGCAGTATTACGGTTTTATTCCCCCCCTCCCACACGTGTCTCCCCACCTTATGTCTTGTTTTGTTTTGTCCATGCTGGTCATGTATTTGCCATGATTTGCTGTTTTAACTATTCTATGTTCTCCTGCACTGTATGGTGTTCTTGGGTGTCTTGAAAGGCGCCTCCAAATAAAATGTATGATTATTAGTGAAAGGAACTAAAATGTTCGTAAACAAAGCTGCATGTGTGAATAGGGACAATTCTTAGCAGCCCCTGAAAGGTTATCCCAGTAATTATGGGGAACTATGGAATACTGGATATTTCTACATTCCAAATCACATGTTTATGGATTTGTTATCACATACCCTCTTCCATGTTGCAAGAAGCTGTTTGTCAGCCATCTGTTCAGGATAGTCTGCAATGGCAAACACACAACCAAGCAGGAAGCCATCCTCTGGAACTGAAAGAAAAGAGTGCAAGAATAGTAAGGCACCAGACCACAGACACATTCTTACAGTTTTCAGCCTTTTTCAGGATTCATTTGTAATAGCTAGGAAAGCACCGATCACATGTTTTAGGCCGATCCTGATTGCCTATCTTTTTAATGTGTGATCCGCCAATCTGATACTGATCACCAATTTTTTGTTATAGTGAAACATATATTAATAGGATATTTCTCATGAAGATCATTGTGTGCCGATAATATACGGGTTCCAAGTTAGTTAATTTTCGACACGTGACTGCATGTAAACACAGCACTACAGATTGGATTTATCGAGAGTGGAGCCACATGGTTTTTTTAACGTTTAAAAGTTTAGACGTAAAGAAACATCGAATAAATTAAACATCACTAACAAAAGAGAAGGAATTCAGGGGGATTACTATTTATTGGAATGAGTCAGGCCAACACACACTCATTTATGCAGGAAAGGATTTATAACTATAACTAACTAAGGATCTATTAATATGTACCCTGGCTGCTACGGCAGCCAAATTTCCCTTTGGAGATTAATAAAGTCTTATCTAGCTATCTATCTATCTATAGTATCACTCTTGAAACGCTGTGGAGAAAAGGACAGCTACCGGGAAGAAGCAAGTGTTATTATTAAGCATTGCATAAAAAACAGACTGATTTGAACAAACTGATTTTACTGCGCGTGTCTGGATTGTTTATGAAGATGGTGCGATCAGCAATGTTCACGTGGAGGCTACATGGCAGGTGCTCATATTTGTAGCCTACTTTTTGCTTCTTGTGGTGTGGCGCAATCAATTATCCAGATATACAACCATGTTGCGCTAGGCTATCAATTTAAAGACTGAAGGTCTCACGTTATGATTTTAAGTCAACCAAGTCAGCAACTATGGTTACTTTCAATATTTATTGAGATTTAGGGTTTGCACATGCAGAAACAAGTTGGATATTTATCATTGGGATGAATAAATTGAGCCAAAAGTACTAATACTTTTGGCTCAAAGTACTTCAAATATCAAACAACATAAATAACAAGTATTCAAAGAAGTGTATACTGTATTTGTGTAACACACCAACTCTTTGTGACATCCATGCTTATGAAAAGAGCACTGTCTATGGCTTCACTCACAAGCTCATACTGGGGGTCCAGCTACAGCAGACAGCGCTGTTAGAAATTCTAAGTTTCAAGAAAGCGTTTTCTTCACATTGGACTTTTAGGGTACAGACCTTGTTTCACCATTATGACAACATAGAGCTTCACATATATTTGTAAGAGTAGACTGTGTATCGGAGGTTAGCAGTCTGCATGATGTAGACCACTAACCTATAGCTTATATAGATTACCAATAAACAGATACTATATTGTGTATATTGTGAAACAAAGTGTTGGTGTCTGAGGTGGACGGGATGTTTTGTCAGGTCTTCCAGCTGGCCTTGGCAAGAGAATTTACCACTACTGGCGAAGTTCATGTTCACCATTTGTCAAGGAGTGAGGCAGAAGACGGGAGGATGATGCCACAATTACTGTATTAGCTGCAATGAAATGTTGTACCCTCTTATGACAAATGTACTCTTTGTAAGTCGCTTTGGATAAAAGCATCTGCCAAATGCCCTAAATGTAAATGTAAATGTAAATGTAAATTAGTCTGGTGGTCTTTTTCCACTATGCTATTGGTCTGGCTTGACTCGATTTTACATAACATTTTGGTTACGCCGTTTAGAGACATCTTTATAATGAAAATCGCTCTTGTTCATCTTCCATTGCAAGCGGTGGAGCAGCAAGTTAGTTTCACATAAAGCAGAGGGAATTAGCGGAGAGTAGCCTTGCCGTATCAGGTTATAGATACTTCAGTAGTTTCCACTAACATGGGAATGTGTGAATAATGTGTGAATGCAAGTCTAGGACTACTTTTAGCACAAACCTACATAAAAAAACTAAAACACAAGGAGAATGAAGCCCGATGGGATGCAGGTTATTGCATCCTATAACAGAGAACAAAAAGCTATTTAAATGGTTAAGTGAAACCAAACTTTATTGCTAGTCAAGATTAATTATGATAAGGCAGGATAACATTACTGTCTCAGTCTCATTGAACCCAATGATGGCATATCTTGTGCTCAATAGTTTTTGAGTCATGTGATCGGCTTAGCAAATTTCAAGTTGATCGGCCTATCACTGCTTACGTTTAGGGTGTGTATCGGGCGAGATTGGTCACCAATCAATCGGTGCATCATTGGTAATATGATGGTTTGTGTTAAACCGGAGATGTATTGCAGTTTTACTCACTCTCTTGGCCTGGCTCATGGCCAAACAACTGGGATGTCTGCAGCAGCTGCTGCTGCTGAGGCTGTACCGATGTTTGGAGGGGCTGTTGTTCGGAATGTTGTTGCTGCTGCTGGTGGTGCTGTTGGTTCTGGTGCTGCAAAGCTTGATGATTCTGCAGATGTTGTTGTTGTTGTTGCATTTGCTGTATGTGATGCTGCTGCTGCATTTGCTGTTGCTGTAGGAAGTGCTGCTGCTGCTGCTGCTGCTGCAGTTGTTGCTGGTGTAACTGTTTCTGCTGCTGGTTCTGCTGCTGCAGCATCTGCATACGTTGCTGCTGCTGAAACTGCTGGAGTTGTTGCTGTAATGCTTGTTGTTGCTGTAGTTGCTGAAGTCCAGGCCGCATCAACTGCTGAGGACGCAGCTGCTGCTGGGAGAAGGCATGCTGCTGTTGTTGTTGTTGTTGTTGTTGTTGTTGCTGCTGCTGCTGCTGTTGCTGTTGCTGCTGCTGCTGTTGAGTAAATAACTGTTGTTGATGGATCTGCTGCGATTGTTGCAGAAACTGTTGTTGCTGTTGGGGTAATTGTGAAAATCCTTGCTGCACAACCTGTGGAGGTTGGGGCTGGTGCTGTTGATGATGCTGAAGCTGCATCATCTGGTGTTGCTGCTTCAGGTGTAACATTGGATGCTGCTGTTGCTGTGGCAACTGTTGATGGTGTTGTTGCTGAGCAACATGATGAGATTGTTGCTGCTGTAACAATTGTTGCTGCAGCTCAGCTGTGAGAGGCTGACTAGGCACCTTCGATTGGTGGAAAATAAGTGAATTGTTGCTGTTGGGGGTGGAACCCTGGCTCCGATTAGTTTGCTGGTCTGGCTTTGCCTGATTACCAGTCAGATTCTGAATAAAAGGCAAAACAGAAAGAAGAAAATGCAGTACAGCTAATATATTCAGCCGTTTCAGAAAGACGTTAATAAGACGTGCTGCCAGGGCAGCATGTCTTAATAGTTGGCTAGAGTTACTTTACTTAAAATACAGCTGGCATCTGTCAAACCATGGTTAAATTGAAGACCACAAGCAGCATCACATCATATGCAACGTCATCCCTGTGAACTGGCAAATCTAAGTCAACCTGGAAAATTCTGAATAGGGCCCAGCCCTACGTTACTAGATTTCTATGGATATTTTCATCATTAAAATATGTTATTTGACAGCACTATCAAAACTGTTGTCAAACTTATTAATCTTAAAAATCTGTTGGACACTCCACTGGCTGTCTTTGTTATTTATTTTAATGTTTGAGTACAATAATGTTTCAATAAGCCTTGATGTCATCGGACATCGCCGATGTTTGATTGGGTGCTTCCACAGCCCTATACACTGAAAAGCATCACAACACAGTAATATAAAGGCAGCCTACAACAGCAGTAGTTGTACAAGTTGTAAATTAGTCCTTACATGGGGGGCAGTAGTGGGTCGGTTGGCTTGCTGCATATCAGAGTTGTTGGTGATATTCCGTAGGGTTCTTGCTGCCGGACTCCATTCTGGGACCACCTCTGAACCTGAAATGCCCCCTAAAAGTCGTGAAGAGGCAGAAGAAAGTTAGATTTTGCCAGTAAATGTTCCACAACCATGAAGACCTTATGAAGACCTTTTTCCTACACCAACCGCCCAGATCTAAAATTCAGAGCATAACAGTCTCAGCTTGTCCTGGACCGCAGACACTCTCTGGGTTAGCATTAGAAATACACTGCCTGGCCAAACAAAAAGTTGCCACCAAAAAAGAGGTCACACACGCCATTATATTATTGGACCGTGTTTAGCTTTGATTACGGCACGCATTCGCTGTGGCATTGTTTCGAGAAGCTTCTGCAAGATTTATTTCTGTCCAGTGTTGCATTCATTTTTCACCAAGATCTTGTCTTGATGATGGGAGAGTCGGACCACTGCCCAAAGCCTTCTCCAGCACATCCCAAAGCCTCACTTAGCCTCACTGATTAGTGGTTTTCTTAAGGCTACACAGCTGTTCAGTCCCAATACTCCTTCACATTATGTGGTCGAAATGCTCTTACTTTCAGTATTAAAAATATAGTTCTACTGTTGTTTTTCTACGATATGATTTCACCAAACGTTTAAGCGATCATTATCAATCAGGATTATTTTCCGACCACATTTCTTCCTCCAAGACGATGGTGCCCCACTATCCTTCCAGTTTTTAATAATGTGTTGGGACAGTTCTTTACCCAATTTTAGTAGTTTCTGCAATCTCCTTAGATGTTTTCTCTGCTTGATGCATGCCAATGATTTGACCCTTCGCAAACAGACTAACATCTTTTCCATGACCATGGGATGTGTCTTTCGACATGGTTGTTTAAGAAATGAGAAGCTACTCATCTAATTGCATCAGTTGGGGTTAAATAACTTGTTGCCAGCTGAAAGATAATCGCCCATGCAGTAATTATCCAATAAGAGGCTCTTACCTATTTGCCTAGTTAAATCCAGGTGGCGCCTTTTTTTTGGCCAGGCAGTGTATATGGGAGCAATGGGCCAAAATGTATTTTGTAAACAATATTAGCATGAATACAAATGCAGCAAATTTCTAAAAAGTTTATGACGACAACAATCATAAACGAGGTAATATCCCCAACTAGGCAAATGTGCTAATAAAAGCTACGATCATGTATTCCTTAAATTTTATGTTGATGAATTTATGGTTTCGTCCTTTCTATTCAGTGAGTGATCCGTCCATTTAATTCACTACCTTAGAAACATTATAGAATCATGTTGTTACATTCTACCTAATCTAGGAACCCAGAAGTTCTCTTTTAAAAAACAAATTCTGAATCTATGGTTGAATCTAGAACTCAGGGCAGGTGAATTGCAAGTGACTTGTTGCATTCAGAAATGTCAAGACGGATGCAAAAGGCCATGGGTCTAGCGGTGTTAACTGCTGGAACCTATCTAGGATCACCTCTCTTTTTGCCCTACTTTAACACCACTGCTTCGGCCATTTAGTTTTCTATTATAGCCTACCGTAAAACTGGATTGATTCATTTAAGAGACATTTAATATACTTGGGATGTTTCAGACAGACAAAACATACCGAATGATATCCGCATTGGTGCATTTAGTTTGACGTTCAATATTCCCACTTTTTTGTTAGTCAATCTTAACTTGAAATACGATATATTTCACATTAGTCTTGTTTATACATTGGACAATGTTTTATTTCCCCCGAGTGCTACATGATGTCCTTGACATTAGGAAAAAAGCGTCTTGAATATAAATCAGCAATCAGCAATCTAATAGTGTGACATATTGTCCAATATCCAGTCTTCAGATCAACACTAATCTATTTTTAGCTATTTTGTTTGGCAAGTGAATATCAAACAGAATACAACTGTGGTGCGCTTCAATTTAAACCTTCATTACCCTTTTTAATTAGGCATATATAGTTCTAGGAACAAACAAATAATAACGAATCAAGATGTTGGGTTTACTTTTATAACCGCTAGACTTGATTTTGTAGGCTACAGTGAACGGCAAGTAGAAGCGCAATGTCAAGAGAGTTCAACAAGGACACAGATTAGGTGTAAAACTCCTAAGGAATGGGGTGTAGGGGTGTGACAAAATGTTGATGAGATAAAAAAAAAGGTTTTGCGGTATCAAGCCATCCATTTCATGATAAGAATACATCTTATTATACCACCACAACTGTCATGAGTCCTCTCGTCTTCTTTGTTGCTTTGTTTGAACAGAAGTGGGTCAGGGTATTCCACAGCTATTCCATTCAGCGGAGGGGCAGTGCCTCCGCTGAATGACCACCTATATAAACCAACTTTTCACTATATGATGAAAATAAGCGTGCCGTTGAGGTCAGCATCTGCATTCAATATGACAGCAGAATAGCCCAATATAATATTCCATAAATAATACATCCATAAAATCAAACAGTGGCAGAGAGCTCTGTTCTGTCTGATTACGCATGGTATTCACATTCAATCATGAATGATGCCTTTCAGTGTATACAACAAATGCGGCACCATTCAATTGAGCAGAACAGCAATGGAGAGAATTACTTTCACCAGCGCTAGTGGGAGTGTGTGTAATCCCAGCCTGTTCTCAATTGTGTCTTTTGTGTACAGGGAATAATTCCCTTAATGGTATAAAGTGTAATTGTGAGTGTCTCGATCAAAACATAACCAAAGATGTAATTTGATGACATCCTGAAGTAGCGTCGTGATGATGTGACTAAAGTATGTTCACGGACAAGTAAATGTATTAATGTTTTATTCCTCCTTATGTTATTCATTCTAATGAAATTGCCACAAGTAACATAACATTAACTTACAATTAGATGAGTCGACTACCCAAACAGCTATAGATAATGTTATGTGTGTAGCCTAGCGCTGTTATCTGTGGTAAAAACAATCCAGGGTTTATCCTGCATTGAAAAGGCTACGGCAGCTCGCCTAAGGCTGCGGTAAAATGCCTAAGCCTTCTAAAATAAATGACGCAAGAAAATCAATGTAAAATTAAAAAAAAATAGTCCATAACATCCGTTGCATAATTATACATCTTGTGTAACTGCAGTGAGATTTTCTTAGCATCTCGGGTGTCAATTCTTAAGTCATTATGAATTATCCTATATATCTTTCCTTGACATAACGTTTTTCATCGAGGTTAAGGAAAAGTGGTTCGGAAATGCCATAGGACATACATTTTTTGACTCTTTGACCGGAGCCCCGGTGTAATGCCCAAATTGATTGTCTGCCAAAAACTGTTGAATGTCTTCAACTGGTTTTATCTGTTTCAAACAATCATAACATGCAAATACA
>OMKI01010400.1:0-10536 GCA_900302315.1 Phycis blennoides | reverse complement strand
TCATTTTTCTTGGTAGGCTCTGGATCGGAGTGTAAGCTGGGATTTGGTGGGTCAGTGCTGAGTAGTACAGAACTCGAGGAAGATGAGGAACACAGATGAGGAGGAACACACACACACACACACACACACACACACACACACACACACACACACACAGTGCAAAATACAGGAGGGAGGGACAGTATCTATGGGACTGCATGTTTATATAAATGTGGATATGGAATGGTTATGTAATGAATGTTATGCATTGTCATAACTGTGTGGGCCATGCAGTTCTTTCAGTCCCATTGGGATTATGTGCTGTGTTATTATGTATAAAGACCAGGGGCACAGTAGTGGACCATCAAGGGATATCCGTCAGACTCAAATCGCTTGTTTCTACAGTAAATTCATTTGTTGTGTGATCATTTCAGAATTTATATTGCAGCTATAGAATCAAACAAATGACAAATGATGACAGGAAAGTGTACTCAAACAATACAATATTATAGCAGTTGAGTGTAAAATTAGATGGCTAGTAATCACACAACTAGGTACGTAGTATTGTATTCCACTCCTGTAAATTGTAAATATACAGTAGAAGTCATTGTCAATACAATCATAGGATTAAACTTAAACCCTATCTTTAAGAGAGAATAGAATAGAACAGTTTTGCAAAGGAGAAATTGTTGGGCACATGCACAGGGTCAGTCAAAAACACCATACACCATATGGCACACCTCATCCTACTGTCCAGTCCATCTAGTGGACATGAAAGATGTTCTGGCTCTGTTAGTCCTGAGTAGAGGCTTTGTTAGTCCTGAGTAAGGCTCTGTTAGTCTGAGTAAGGCTCTGTTAGTCCTGAGTATAGGCTCTGTTAGTCCTGAGTATAGGCTCTGTTAGTCCTGAGTATAGGCTCTGTTAGTCCTGAGTATAGGCTCTGTTAGTTCTGAGGAGAGGCTCTGTTAGTCGTGAATAGCGGGTAGGATATTGTCTTCATGGTTCAGAGGATGAGATGGGTTGGCTGAGATCTTTCTGGCCAGGGATGCAGGTGGTGGTCAGAAAGCTTTGAAAATGGTGAAGGTGCTATTTTATTGGCTATGGTTGTTATTTTGAGTTTGATTTTATTGAGGGCTAGATATCCGTAAGGGTGTATATTGTGCTATTAGTTGCTTTTGCAAATTTGGCTATTTGTACATATATGGTTAATGGCAATTGCACCCCCCCCCCTTTCCAGCGATGGCATTTCAAAATGATCTACTGTGTGCCTGTAAGGTAAGCTGACCCTGTCACTCACTCTCTATTAATACAGGATTACATTCATGCTCCAGACACTGCCTTGCACAAGCACACATATACACACACTCACACACACACATGATCCTCAGACAAAAACACGTACAGCTACTGCCTGCCTGGACCGTAAGAGGTAGCACGGCAGTCAGGTAGCTGCGTGTGCGCAGTACATTTGTTTGAACACATTGACCCAATGGAGGCCTGTTGTTTCTTCGTTTGCTAACAAAGGACTTATACAACGCCAGAAGAGGAATTCTCTATCACAAAAGACTACTCTCTATCCTTTCATAAAGGTAAGAGTGTGTATTCAATTAATTTTAGAATGGTGGCAAAATATATATATATTTTTTTTTTTTAATTGCTGTTATTCTGTTTCTTTTTTATTGCTGTTATTCAGAGTTCAACATTTTATACACAAACCAGTTACGACTCACACACATCCCATTTTCTTCTCTTAAAGTTTCACTGCCTGGTTTCACTGCCAATAAATATCACTCAATTTGCTTTATTTTCCTAAAACGCTGCCGTCTCCCATGACCACCAGATGTTCCCCTGGTCCGCCGTGTTCACCCTGGAGCCCAAAGTCCCCGGCCGCCGCACCTCGGAGGAACTGGTGACCAACACGCTCATGCTGGAGCTGGGGGCCATGGTGAAGAGAACCGAGCGCGTCCGCCTGGAGAGGGCGACAGAGGGCCGTCGCCGCCGCTCCTCCTCCTCCTCCACAGCCGACTACAGCTGGCTGGCCACGACTCACAACCCGGCGCCCTACGAGCTCACCCCCGGCGACCTGCTGGAGCTGCAGGAGCTGTGCGCCAAGGTCCCCCCATCGCAGTGTGGCCCTCTGATTGTCAGGTAGGAGGAGGGACCGGCAAGTCTCTCGTCTCTGAGAGGCAACACAGATGCAAAGCAAGACAAAAAAAAAAGCCATCAACTTTATATTATGATTTTAGTTGTTGTTGAACTGGCTGCATGGAGAATGAAGGAACACAAATCACAATCATCAATCACCTTGCCGTTTGAGTTCATTTCAGGCAAAGTCATCTCTGAATCTTGACCTTACAGGGCACATGTGGGTGCAGTGTTACTTACAACCCAAAAGGTTGTCTACACAGAAAAAGAGAGGCCTATGGAATAAGACAGCATAATACCGCTTAATCGATTTCAACCTTTATGCAGGAAACGCACGACAAAAAGCATGTTGACACACGTTCCACCACCGCTGCCGGCAGGTTCCGGCGGCTGGTGCTGCAGATGGAGCCCGAGGTCCAGGAGGTGGCCCGCCTGTTCCGCACGGCGCTGCGCGACTGCGTGGAGGAGCAGGCTGGCGACGACGTGGCCGACGCCCGGGCGCCCGTCTACGAGAAGCAGCACCGCAGCAAGAGCCTCTCCTTCGTCAGCTTCCGCTCACGCTTCCGCACGGGCCACTTCTTCAAGGGCGGGCCGATGGGCGGCTCCCGGGGGAACCTGGAGCAGCCCATGGAGTGGTCGGACGAGGAGGAGGAGGGGGAGGAGGCGGAGGAGGACATTGGGAGGGGCGAGGACACCAGGCTCAGGGCCCGGGCGGCCAGGAAGAGCCGGAGCAGGAGCATGCCGGACATCAGCCCCATGGAGCAGAGTGTGCCTGGGTGAGGCAGGAGATGAAACCAACGGGCGGGTGGGAGTGAGACAGGGCGAGTTTGGAGAGAGAGGCTACGGCCATTATAAAATGGCCACCTTTGACCTTAATAGTCAGAGGGGGAGGGTGATGTTGTGAGAAGAGGAAGTATGTATATTTATACAGATGCTAGCGTATGATACTTACTTACTAAGTATGTAGGCCAGAGTAGACTGGAGACAACCACAACAACAAACAGAATAAGAGATCTCATTCAAGAGACCTTAACGGCCAATTGGGAGTCATAAAGTCCATCCTCAACCCATTAAAAGCTGTTTTTGTTCCTTAGATATTGCATGGAAGGAAAGTTTAAGCTAATGGTTTGATTTCTGCACATGTACATCATCATTAACACAGTACAGTTTGGAATGCACTTTTTCAGTCTAGTTCATGATTTCATAAAATAATCAAGAATGGGCAGCGCAGTCAGGGAATCTCTCCCAAATATTCATTTGCACATTCAGCACCTTAACACTTACCACTTAATACTTACTTAATACCACTTAGCAACAGGTTTTGACTCTTTAAAACCAAACTCACCACATACTCTCATGTAAATACCATTGATGTCTAAGCCAGCAACAATCTGGAAAGATTGTATGTTTTCCTGTGATTATGTTTGTTTTATGCATTTGATGTGGCTCAAAAGATTGCTGTATTAAGTGATTAAAACCATGCTTTTTCAAAATCATAATTTTTTGTGTATACATGTATATATATATACAGTACCTGCAGATTATTTTGACAGCTGTCAGTCATGTGCATGTATACTGCACCTCTGTGAGGGCACTGTAAGTAGTGACATCACATAATATCTACATGTAAAAAATGTTTATCTGTCAAAGTTTACATAACAGACAATGCAGGGCCCAGATTATCACACAGCTGCTGGAAAGCCGTCTCGAAATAGCACAGCAGGTGAATGACTTGGAGGGATGCTAATCCTCTTACGGTCAATAAAAGGCCAACCATTAACACGGGCATCCTACCATTCATTTATTAATATGCACTTCCTTTTCCATTATACCTTCATTACTATTTGCACTTTATACATCAAGGTCAAGGCATTTGGCTAAAAATGAAGACAGGGGGGGATGAAAATAGGAAGAATATCTCTTTCTCAAAAAGCTATGGTCATTTAAATTACAGTTTCTGTACATAAGCTGTCCTCTCCCTTTGAGTCAGACAGAGCTTAACCAAATCACTCACAACAACTAAAGCAGCAGGGCCAACCAGACACCTGGGTGATGTGGTCTGAGTCACTTCATTAGCAGGCTTTAACTGGCATAAACCCCTTCAGTTTGCCAATAGGCTTGTTACAGCCACTCTCTGAGCCCTACACCGGTAGGAAACTTGTAAGGACTACAGTAGATAAGAAATGCTGTGAAATGCAGATTCAGGCCTGCAGAGATGTCAAAGTTGACAGACAAAGGAAAATGGGGCCAACATGTTTCCTGAATCAATTTCAAATGAACTATGGAAGATTAGGGTTTGATTTTGGAGGGTTATGCCAGGAATGTCTCCTTCAGTTAACTGTAATGCCATGCTGCACTTTCTGTCTTTCATATACAAACAAAAGAGACTGTTATTTTCAGCTGCAGTTCTTGTTTAAAAGTACACATTTTGGCAAATAAAGCTCAGAAGAAATTAAGGGGGGGAGAGAGCTAGCATCAGTATTTCAATAATTGTGAATAGATTAGCGACAAAGTCCAGTTCTCAACAGCAAAATAAGTGGTATGGCAAGCTATGCACTTGAAACTAGTGGGAAACTGAAAAAAGAAAAACAAAATTACCTCTGCAGTGAAACCAGATTTTAAATTAAAAAAAGATAGTTTGTAGAATCAAACCATTAAATAGCCATTTTGGATTAAATGCATTCGGATGAATTGGTCTAAAGTAACAATGAACAGCGTTGCACTCGCTATAGAACGCATGGGGCTCATCTCACCTCTGTGTTAATCCCAAGGCGCCGCCTAGCGTACAGAACATGGGCTGTCTCAGTCAGTACAGTTCACTAACATGGGCTGTCTCAGTCAGTACAGTTCACTAACATGGGCTCAGATACCACTGACAACCGGGCCCTCGTTTCCTTGCTCGGACTTGCATGGATCCCGACACTCCCAAAAAAGGGAGGAAAAATAAAAAAAAAACAACGAAAGAAAACAAAAAAAGTCAACAACAGTTGGATTGGTAGAGAAAACTCTCAAGATAACACGTGTTGCGTCAGACAACCGCTTTGAGTCTCGGTTAAGAGTCCGTTTTTTTCCATTGCACCCCACCCCTACCCAGAATTCTCTGCTCCGGCACCTCCCATCATCATCATCATCATCATCATCATCATCATCATCGCCATCATTTAGGCGAAGAAGACAACGAAGACGATGAAGAAGACGACCAGGACGAGGAAGATCTTGATCATCAGCCAGCGGTTGGAGGACACCGACTGGAAGTACTTGAGGATCTCCGTGTGGGCGGCCTCCACGTTCAGCTGAGTGTCCTCCACGTTGGCGTCGATCCTGCGGGTGGGAAGCAGCGGTAAGATGGAGGCCAGTGTGTTGGCTGTGAAGACACCTCTGCGCTCCTTCAGGGTGCTCTGATATCGGAGTCCAGTTCATCTGAGCAGCGCGCGTTACACCGCGTACTGCACCCGAGTCTACGTGTAAGGGCGGTCTCCAGGTCTCCATGTGTAATCGGGTACGGTTTGCATCGGCTGTGAAAACTAACTGTGCCGAGGCACAGACGTGCAATTCTGCATATCTGCGTATGCACGCAGCACGCGGCCAATCTCCTCCTGTGAATTGCGCAGCCAATGCTGATAAAGCAGCACAGCAGGCAAGAGGGTGGTTCTCCAACATATGAATAATAGTAGGAACAGTGTGAAGGTCGACTCCATTGTATGGGCTTAGGTTCACTTGATATGAAACTCCCTCAGGCTGACCTGGCATCCATCGGTGTAGGTGATTGTTACCTTCTGACTTTTTGTGTTGGCTTTAGGAGTAGCTTTGACCAACATACATGGTGGAGCCTCATGATATTGTGTGTGGCCTTATTGGTGACACATTAGTATACTATCGAGAAAACTCTCTGTGGACAGAAGGGGTCTCCGCATTTCATTAAGACTTTATGGAGCCCAGTCAGAAACAGACGTTTTTATAAAGGTTAGCTTCCCTTTAGAAAAATTTAACAACATCACAGTGTACAATCCTGTATATCAGCAGTTTTTACTAGTCTCTCTTGTTTATTATCTTTAAAAGCGAACCTTTGTACCGGCTTCAAAATCACAAACATATTTCTTCTGGGTTTCTCCCCCCCCCTATCTCACCTTTGGATGGTCTCTTCCTGCTCCTTGACCATGTGTGCAAGTTGCTGGAATATGGAGCCCAGCTCCACAATGGTGCTCTCAATGTTCTGCATGGTGTCTGCACGACTCTGGATGTACGAGTCCTAGAAAGGGACAACGCCAATAACATTACATGAAGAAAAAACATGCAGCGCACGCATCATGACACGGTGGTCATCCACAAGGTGTTAAATCCATCTGTAGAAGAAAGACAAACGCGAAGCCACACCTGCTCGTCAATGAGCTGTAGCTGCATGGGGTTAGCCTGGGAGTCCATGTCGATGGCCACATCCCCCATGCTCCTGGACTCATCCTGCATCAGCACCGAGCTCTCTGTCAACAGACAAGCACACGGACACAGCCATGGTTAGGGGCAGACATACCTGACGGTCAGGAGAGAAAAGCTTCTTTTTTTTTTTTTTTAAGAACAGCGGGTTGACAAACAGAGTTAGCTAGTTATACCCGCTGGGAGAGACCAAACATTCCAGGGAAATACCTTTTAAATTTGAGGTGGTATAGCCCTGGAACTCGCGAGCTGCCTGCGGCTCCTGGGCCCCTTTTTTGCGGCTCCCTAAAATGTGTGTTCATGTTTTGCATTATAGAGGACCAGATACAGGGAGAATCAGGCACAGAGGGTTCGAGCAGCCCGTTCTTATGGCAACGGACGGCTCGTGTAAGCATGAGTCTGTCCAAGAAGCGCGTCTGTCACCGCCGATAAAGGCTTACACGGTCTGTAATGATTAACCGCTGCTCTGTGTTTTTGTGCAGAGCTGCCAGGGCCCGGGCTTAAAGCGCGTGGTCTCCTATAGCCAGAGCACAACGACTGAGAGGCAATCACAAACTTGTACTCATCCATTTATTTTTGAAGTATATGTGCCATTGAGCTGCCGGCACCATGGTGGCGGTGGGCATGCGTGTAAGGGGCAAGCGGTGAGGAGCAGTGTGGGGCTCCACTTACTGAAGTTGTTGGCCATCATGGGTGAGGAAGAGGAGGGAGGCTGGGAGAACTGCTCTCTCCGACTGCGCTGCTGCTTCAGGTTCTGTCAGGCGAAGAGACGTACATGATTGGCGTTTACGCAGAAGGATTTAACGCTGGCGTTACCGCTCCAACGGGTCCGGTGACGACATGCAGCAAGAAAGCACACATATCTCACCTCTGTTCTTACTTCCAGCACCGATTTGAAGTCATTCGACATGGATGCCAGTTTGGACTGTGAACACAGAAGACATAGCCATTTAGTGGAAACAAATCTTGTGTAAGTGAACCCACTGTGTCAGTTTTTTGTAAACTCTGGTTTTAAACTATGAGATTTAAAACGTGTTTTGAGCTGAGAGTTCCAAGAAGGAGGGGGACTTGTTATCCCCATGGTTACGACCCATGGCAACTTTGTGATACTTTTCTTTTTTTTTTTTTAAGTTTTTTTAATGCCGTTATTGAGCATGATGTGACTTGGGGTTACACTGCAAAGTCTGAGAAGCATAACCTTCTCTTGGACATGAACAAAATCAACCACTGCTCAGAAGCAGCATCACAACGTGACATTGTACTGCAAGTGTCCCAGATGCCTCACCCTCTCCCTTCTCCTCTCACTCTGAGTGCAGTTGTTGTAGTGTTCTTAGAAATGCCATAGCCATCCCTCAAGCTATTAGATAATTAAATGTTCTGTGAGAATATCTGTTCTGATTGACTAGACTGGCAAAAAACTAACCGACCCAGGCACAGGGCTAACTGTGTCAAGTCTCACCGGGTTAACCAGCGTTAACCTTCTCAAAGTGTCATGTGGCAGACCCATTACATTACATTGACATTTACCCAGCCCTCCGTCTCTACCTGTAATGACACAACGATGGTGTCTCTACCTGCAATGACACAACGATGGTGTCTCTACCTGTAATGACACAACGATGGTGTCTCTACCTGTAATGACACAACGATGGTGTCTCTACCTGTAATGACACAACGATGGTGTCTGTACCTGTAATGACACAACGATGGTGTCTGTACCTGTAATGACACAACGATGGTGTCTGTACCTGTAATGACACAACGATGGTGTTTGAGTGGGTCTGGATGTGCCGGCCCCCCGGGGCCCCCCGGGACCGCAGCAGGTCCTGCAGCTGGGCGATCTGTTTGTTGAGACTGTTGATGTCCTGTTTGATGATGTATGTGAGCTCCTCAATCTCCACCGCCTTGTCGTCAAACAGAGATTTCCTTTTTGCCACTGAAATGTTTGTAAAAGAGACTCAGTCAGCTCTTCATGTGGAGGGGAACGTCAACCACATTGAACAACCACTAGCTAATACCATGTTGATAGCACAAGGCAATCATTTTATAATCTATTTTTTATAAAGCATCTTCAGAAAATATAGCAACTTACGGTAAACTGAAATGCAAATCTTTCTATACAACTGTGTATTATGATATGGTATTGCAATGCCATTAAAATATGATGAACAATAACTTACAAATGGTGAGTTTTTCCACTTTGGCAAATGTATTGCTCAAGTCTCGTCCAATTCTCCTGGAAAACAACAACCAGTCAAGTCAAAGCTTAACTGAGGGCAGAAGGCAACAACAACAGAAGGCAACAATAGAACATGCAAATAGTTGTACTGTTGTACTGCTGACGTTTGTGATGTGGCTCATGTTATGACGTGGTCTCTGTTAAACTCACTTGGCCATGACAGTGAAGTCACTGCGCTGCTTGAGGGCGCTGTGTGCTGGCTTACTTGGCTGAATTCCATTCTAGGATGAAAGACAAACTAAGTAAATGTTCACTCCTTAATAAAACACACAGCTGTTGTTTACGGAAATGTTCTCATTATGAAAGTACAGATAAGTAACCTTGTGGTTTATGTTCTCATTTAAAACCGAAAACTCTCCCTGGAAAGTCCCAGATAAGAAGTAAGGATGTCTGAATGGGATAGTGGTCAAACACAGGTACACAAGTAAACATATTTTCATGAATACACACCTGTCTGCCCTGAAGAGATTTGCAGGCCGACTGGAACTCAAGGGTCCGGTCGCGGCAGGTCATCTTCCCACCGGTGTGTCACCAGCCCGGGTCTAAACTCTACCTGGGTCGGGGTGGACCGATCAAGATCAGATGTAACAATTGGCGAGTAGAACCTCCTGTGGCGTGGGTAGCTCTCACATCCAAGGGGGGCACTTGTGCGTAGACACAAACATGTCCATTTTTCTGTGATAACAAATTAAAATAAGAGTGTTATTCTTTAAATAATAAGTAACGTCGCCAATGCCAGATGTCTATCCAATTAGATGGATTAGACATGAACGTATACACCAAAGCAATAAGCCGGCCGGCAACAATGTCACGACAGATCTTAAAACGGACAACTACTAAACACAAGAGTAGACTCGATAAAGTATCAACTACTTGAAGAGCCGGAATATAAAATGATAAATAGTTGTCGAGATACAATCTTACTCTAAAGGGGTTTACGACCACAGCTGATTCTGGCCTGGCTAACAGAACGCTAGCTAGCAACCTAGCTGCTTCTGCTTTCTGTTTGCGCTGACGCTACAAGGAAAATTAAAGAAAACCCCAAAACGGGGAACTCAACATGTTGTCGTAAATACCGGTTATAAGAAGCTATCCTCGTCCAATTTCGTCGTTCTCCAATCGATAATGTAGAATATTTCACGAATCATCGACGGCTCTGGTGAAAACTAGGCGATCCTTGAGTTAAAGTTCCAATCCGGGTCATTTCCGGAAGTCTACGTCACTGCCACGTCGACCGAGCACGACTGAAATGATCCATTGGTGTTAAGCGCCACCAACAGATGTCACCACATCTCTTTCTTACTTCTATTATGTTTTACGTACACATGTCTGCAGGATACACGCGTCCTATATCAATGGCAAGATCAACAATGTATCTTCAATTCTTAAATACACAATCAGTGTTCAATGAAGACACAAGTTGGGACAACATTCTTGAATTTGAGCACTTTTTTATACAGCGCTAATTTATAAGTGTGTGTGTGTGTGTGTGTGTGTGTGTGTGTGTGTGTGTGTGTGTGTGTGTGTGTGTGTGTGTACGTGTGTGTGTGTGTGTGTGTGTGTGTGTGTGTGTGTGTGTGTGTGTGTGTGTGTGTGTGTGTGTGTGTGTGTGTGTGTGTGTGTTTTGGAAAAAGAATTACTTTCAGAATGTGAGAAAACAGAAAAGAGTGGTTGAACAGAGAGGATGAAGAGTGTGATAAGCTATAGCCTTCAAGATGAATTACTCTACAGGTATGTTATGG
>OMKI01010397.1:18942-33704 GCA_900302315.1 Phycis blennoides | reverse complement strand
CACCCACCGCCGCTGTTGCTGGGTGGAAGCTCGGAAGAGGAGGAGGGAGCACGGGCTGGAGGAGAGAGAGAGAGAGAGAGAGAGAGAGAGAGAGAGAGAGAGAGAGAGAGAGAGAGAGAGAGAGAGAGAGAGAGAGAGAGAGAGAGAGAGAGGAGCGAGAGAGAGAGGGAAAAAAAGAGGGAGAGAGAGAGGGAGAGGGGGCGAGAGAGAGAGAGAGAGAGAGAGAGAGAGAGAGAGAGAGAGAGAGAGAGAGAGAGAGAGAGAGAGCGAGAGAGAGAAACAACGCCAAGGGCAACAGAAGCCATCGTGTCTTCAGTGTTGCTCCGAAAGGATCCCCACGGTGTTGTCCAAGAGCTCAGTGAGGCGTCGCTCCGACAGCACCCCCAACAACCCCCGTCCGTCCATCCATCCATCCATCCATCCTCCCACCCATGCATCAGGCCCCTGATCCACTGAGCCACACGTTCACCATCTGAACTTCCTGGAGGTAGCAAGGACATCGGGGTCCGGGCTGGCAACCGATTGCTGGACGGCACAGATATGACACATTACGGACACAAAGGTGAAGAGATGGAGGGAGAGAGAGAGAGAGAGAGAGAGAGAGAGAGAGAGAGACAGAGAGTGAGCGAGAGCGAGGGGATGAACGGACAGAACAGAGGAGCTGGACTGCATGACTTGGTGAACCTATAGGTGGAGCTTGGCTGGGCCTTGCTGGACCGGGCTGCCTGGATGGGGCTTCGGTACGTCGCTGCGTGAGTGTTGGTGTGGAAATCTCTCTGGCCGGTCATCCATTCACACATTGCATATGTAGAGTTTGAACGGATAGGGTTTGAGTGGCACATAATCCAGTTGGGATATACGTATATATATGGGCTTAGAGCGGCAGGCGTTTGGGTGTCACAGTTGTACTGTGAGCCACCTTGCATAGAGACTCCATAACTAAGACTAAGACTGCACTGACTAGCAGCACTGAGAACTACAAGTCATATGCCCCTCCAAAGTGCATGGTCTCACACACACGCACACACACGCACACACGCACGCACACACACACACACGCACACACACACACACACACACAGTTACAGTGCGCAGATTAGTTTGTCAAATCTAATCGATCCATGAACCACACCCATCATGAGCGGGCAGTGCCCGGTGGTATTCGGTTTCCCAGCATGCATTGCCTCAGGGTTAGGATGATTTGCATAATCTGCCCCCCGAACAAGCCGGAGGTCGTCTCGTCCCCGCCCCCCCCTTCCCCCCCGATGCCTGCAGTATTAAACTTGAGCAAACTGTTGCATGTGTGGAGATGAGTTTGCCAATGAATATGTAGAGCTTCTTAATATGTTATTACAAAGCAAAAGATTGCAGATTTTGTTTTGTTTTGTGTAATTTCTTATATTGATTTGTGTTCTTTTTTTGTTTTGTTCTGTGATGTAACCTAACTCCTTTAGCCCCACCACTTTATACAAAAATGCCTAACAGATTCTAATATATATACATATATATTTGTATTTCATTTTGGTATAGTATTTTTCTATGTTTAAGGAGTGAGTCTGTGTTTTTTGGAAGCTATGGAACTATTAATGGCATTATTTGGTTCCATGGTGTTTTTATATGTTAATTTCATTTCCTCAAACAAGCTAATTAGTAATCGGCCAAAATAAATAAGTAAACCCAATTGGTTGGCCTTGTTGTATAGGAGGCAGTATTGATTTAGAAACATGTTTAATATTGTATATGTTGTCTTCCATGTGAATATTACATCTAATTCCGTGAGAGTCTGTTTTTTATTTTATTTATTTCATCTAAAGGCTCTTTCCTGTAGAAAGTAAAAGGCATTCATGTTGCTGACTTTCAGATATTTTCAAAAAAGTAAAAATGAAAAAAAGTTAAAAGAAAAACAAAAACAAAGATCATTTTGCAACAAAAAAAAGAGGATAAAATGTAAGGTATTTGTAACTTACTGCAGTGTTTCACCTTGTCCGGCTCAGACATTCCTGGTTTGCTGCTGAGGCAGGTAAAGGCAAGAGATATAAATAAAGGCAGAAGTGGCCCCATTTCCAATGATTTGTATTTCCCCAGGAAATGCCATAACTCACGTGAAAACAGACTTTATAGGCTCCAGATTGTTTTGATTGTTGTTTTTTTTTATTTTTGTTTTGCTTATTATTTGGGTTGCATTTCTATCATTTCAACTTATAAAACTGTGGCATTTTTGTTTGACAGAATTAAACTGATCATAAGCTGTTGTCAAGCCAGTAGAAATAACGTGGATGACGAGTTGCCCATGTGGACATTGATCAAGGATTTGGTTTGTCATCCAAGAAATGACTTGTATTGAGCGTTGTAACCAACTACTGACAGGTAAGACATTAGAAGGCTCTGTCCATGTGTATTTCTTTCAACGTTAACTGGCTACAGGATATAAAATTAAAGAAGATATGTGTGCCATTTTAAAAGTGAACAAAACAGTTACACCTGAATGTATAAATATGTATAAATATGACCTATGCTTATTCATGAAGTGGTTAAACTATTAGCTGTTTAGTTTCCAATGTAAGATACATCCATTGCATTTTATTCTGTATGTTGACAGTTCATCATCAGGATAGCGTAGACATGGTCATCCAAGACTGGCCATCCATTGCCAGTCTAAATGTCAAATTTCTTCCTAAAGTGTGAAAAGCTTACAGATCTGAACAAATTCACGGTCTTTCCTAAGTGTCCACTCCAGAAAGCTTTGCTCCATAATCCCTTCCAAATGTCTGCTTGCTTTTACACAAGTTTAATATGTGACGCTGGTGGAATACAGTAGGCCTAACTAAAGAGAAGATCTTGTGTAGGATGCTGGTTGAGCGGTCACCGTCATCCTCAAATTGTGTACATCATTCTAAAGAATAAGGTCCACGTTTTCTTCAATGTGGCTTTGTTCTTTATGTCCCTTCCCCCCACC
The DNA here is from genome assembly GCA_900302315.1 of Phycis blennoides. Lineage (NCBI taxonomy): Eukaryota > Metazoa > Chordata > Actinopteri > Gadiformes > Phycidae > Phycis > Phycis blennoides. Next base: position 30,748 of record OMKI01010397.1, on the reverse strand, counting down.
CTTACTCTTTATGTTACACTGAGATCTACTGGCGACAGTAGAAATCTGTCCACCATCGGCGGACATCTTAGTGGTACTTGCGCTATGTTGAGATGTAATTCAGTTTTCGGGTCAGGCGACCGGAAACTCCCAAGTTTATATCTTCCATCTTAGGGAACTGTATTTGTCAATAATAATAAAAAAAGAAAGGCACAATGTATCTGTTGTATTGAACTGGCGTGAAAGCGAAGATATGTTATCTGGTTGGGCACCACCCTGCAGATCAAGTGTTTTTTGTTTTTTTTGTATAACGGTGGAATTGAACTGAAAAACTCCCAATAATGCTGAATGTATGTAGTGCCACCAACAAATGTTTACCAAAACCCCACTCTTTTCATTCATTAAACTTTAATGTGTGTGCTTTTAAATGCGTTGTTGTTTTCCTCATGAACTGTTTTGTGGAAGTTTGGTGTGGAGTAGTCTACAATAACCACTGCTTTCCAAAAGTTTTTTCGCCTACGGTTGATTAAATTACAACCATTTAGAATTGCAGCAATTTAGCAACTTACGTTAGCAACTTCTCAATGTCCAACAACATTTGCAGATAGATTTATCAGAAAAAAATACATTTTGTAAATATAAAAATACTTTATTTTGTTAGAATCAACAAGTCATTGATGAAAGAAATATTTATAAAAAAAAAACAACTTGTTTTTGTATCCAATGAATCTTTTAATATTTATCATTTAATACTTTATCGTCCCCATACATTTTCCAGATGTTTCGTGTTTCCATACTTTTGGTACATTGCATTTTCTGCACACGTCCTTACAGACCTCTGTATTTTTGGGGATTTCAATAGATTTCAGCTCACTGTGACTTTGTTCAAGGTCACTTTGCCCCATCAAGCGAAGTTTGGTCCTTTGTACCATTACCTATTGTTTATTAACATTTGTATTTTCACCACGGCTAAATCCTGCCATGCCTTAGATGTGACAATATTATCTTCTTGAATTCTGTTAAATATTTGTGCCTCGTTAAGCTGTTTTCACATTAAGCCTTTGTAGGGCATCCCGACGTGTGTTGTCTTATACAAAATATGTATTTAGGTTACTCACATAATCCTCCTTTCCAAAACATCTTTCTTTTTGGGTCACCTGCTCCTCAGAGACAAGCAACAATACACTTTTATTTTAAAATGAGAGTAAATCTTAACCTCAGCCATTCAAAAGTATCTGCCCTTTCCTCCACGTCAGAAGGGAGAAATTGTATTTTTATAATACAAATTCATTAGGTTAACTTATTTATTTTCATAAATCTGTAACCAAGTGAGTAATTAATCAACTACGAATCAAGGAACATCTAAAAAGAAACACTTTTCCCCAGCTCCCTAACCATGGCTGATTGCAATGAATGCATTACACTGAAATAAGGTTGAACTCATTGCACTGATAAATTAGATTGTCATAGTTATCCGGCTGTGAACTGCAGTGCAGTCTTGGTCAATTATCTATCCATTTAGTAGATCTCAATGTAACATACAATATAATGTTAACCAATGGGCAGTAAATAAGATACAACTAATCCCTGGAGATAATTAGCCTCCTGTATTTTTATTTCATCCGAGAATTACCATCTTTGGAATTTTGGAGAAAGCAAAGGTTTGTCATACTCAACGTTTACCATGGAGTTTAATTTCAAATAAACGTTTAGGTCTTGACATACCAAAGTCTGTCTCATTACTGATTATAAACCTCAACACACAGCACTCACAAAATAAAACAGGAACCCAAAAAATAAAATTCAAAGTCATCTTTATATGAAATCCAGCAAAAATACAGTTTTAACATAAAATATGTATCATTCTTGGTATTACCACAAATAAAGCATTGCCATTTCTTTCTGATATATACAAAATCCAGATCTATAAATAACAGCTGTAAAGAATAAACATGTTCAAGTTATCTATTTGGTGGACTGTTGAAATCTACGGGATGCATCTGCCTAGATCAGTGTTACTTAAATAACAATAAAACAAAAACAAGAATTAAAGGTTTTACATTTACAAATGCTTACTTCCTACAAGAATTGACCATAATAAAAAGAACACTGTGCTAAAAAGATGTGTCGTTTTTTCCTCTGATCATACACCAATGTAAATCACTATTGCAGAAGTACAGAAACTTCACATTATGAGACGTCTGCCAGCCAGTCGATAAAGAAAGAAAGTCAAAAATATTGAGGCATACTGGGTTGTACAATTGATAACTGTGCCATGGTCACACACACAAAAATATATATCCACAATGATCGTCATTCATGGTCACAGTGCAGGGAAAGAAAAAATTAAGTAATTGGTTTACCTTCAGAACCAAAAAAGGCCATCTAATTCTGGGAGTATCGGCTATGGTTGTGCCTTATATTGTCTGACAAAGTTTTTAAAGTCACCCAAAACATCAGCGAATAAACCACTGTCCAAAAGAAAGACGATCCATTATTGGCACTGTAATGTACATGCATAGTCTTGAAGGGGCTCCGTTTGTCAAAAGAAAAGTAAATAAAAATAAAAATCAATCGTGGCTTCAGTTCCGAGAACTCTTTCCAAGATAGGAAGATGGGATTAAAACGTTGTCCGTGATGAGGATGGTAGCATGACAAAAATGGATAATTAAAATCAACCATGAACACCACTTTAAAAAGCAAAAAAACAAACCAAAGGTACATTGGTACATAAGCAAACATCAATGACGTTAGAGAGAATGCCGGCTTTGAAGCTTGCCTGCTTCAACGTTCACCAGACACGTGCCTGATTCAACATCTACTCGTCACAAAAAGAACAATAATGGTGTTAATGCTGTGGGGAACATGGGTAGCTTTAAAAAAAAAAAAAAAAAAAAATGCACATCATAAAAGAAATAATTTCAATAAATCACAATGCTTCTGTGGACAAATTAAATTACACATTAGGCATGAGGAGGCACATACTGTACACTATGCAGGCATCAAACAGCAACTATCTGCACAAATGAAAGGACTCTACCTCATGAATCAACCACCTCTCCAATAACGGGACACTGTGCAATCATCCGAAAAACAAGTTTTCACAGCAAAATATTCCATCACAAACATTGTTTTGTTTTTATAAATAAGGCACCTGACCACAATAGTCACATATTCACGAAGCACTGATTGCATGACAGGCCGGAGATGCCACGTTTGTGTAACTTAACTGCTAACATATGTTGAGTTGAAGCAGAGATCCAATGCACTGTGAACACACCAGTGAACACGCACACAGACACACAATAGTCCAGCACCTTGCTCAACCTTAATAATAGACATGGAAGCTTTTTGTAAACCAGTTTGCTAAAATCGCAGGGGGATTTCCAGCCGTACCAGTGTTGAAAACCAAAGTCAAACCCTTGAATCCTCAAATATATACAGTCACATTTTTATCCTGAAATCATTTAAAGATATCTGTATTTATTTTCGTCTTCTGAAAAGTGTGTCCTATCACCACATGATTTAGAGGACACAAAATATCCGATACATTTTCTTTTTTTGATAAATGGGTTAGGGGGTACAGTCTTTTATTTTAACAGACATCCTGGTGCGCTTCACAGGGGCCTCCAAAGGTTCTGAGGATCTTTTTCTTGCCAGTTTTTTGGCAACACGTGACGGTGAAGTCGTAAGACCTTTTTTGCCAACAGATTTCAGCGTCCCTCTCCTTGTTACAACTGCCTCGGTTTCGTTCTTGGAAACGGATGCCGGCCAACGTCCTTTTTTTGACTTTTTTGAATTATTCGAGGCCGGGCTCACATTTATTGCCTCCATTTTTCTCTGGGACCTTGTCAAGACCTGATCAGGTGAGACCTGAGTCTTAAGGTCAATGTTTTGCTGTGGAATTTCGATAATTGTCTCAACAGTATCACCTTCTGAAACACTATTTAGTGCAGGTTCCTTTATTGGAGATTTTGCAGTACTTTGCTTCACCAATGGCAACTTTTCCAGCTCTTTTTTCTCTGTTTCTAACTGGCTCTTGTTTGATGGAACTTTGCTTGTAGACGTTTCAATCAGATTTTTCAATGTTTTTGGGCTTCCTAGTCTTTGAGAACATCTTTGTGGTGAAACTGTTTCTTTTACGGGATCCCTTGATGCTCTACTACTGCCCGTGTTCTTGGTGGTCCTCTCGGTAACCGTGGGCTTTTCAGTAGACTTCCGACCAGGGGTTGCCTTGGCATTGCTAGCAGTTTGCTTAGACACTCTTGTTTGAGCAGCTTCAGGCAAGGCCAATTTTGGTGTCTTCAGAGTTGATTTAAGATCAGGCTTGGAGGCAGATTTTGATGGAGTTAACGTTTTTAATGTACTGCATTTCAAACTTTTTGTTGTCTCTTTCAGCACAATACTAGTTTGCTGTACCTGCATTTTCTCCCTTATATTAGAATATTTTCGCAAAATCCTGGCACTGGCTGGGTTCTTGGATTTACTGGAAACTTTATGGGGTTCCCCTATCTGCACCTGAACTTTGGCAGATGTGGAGAATGGCCTAGTTGGGGCCTGGTTTGTGCTGGGAAGTTCTTTTTTATCCTTTCCTTTAATTGTCTCTTGCTCCAGCGCTTTAGCGATGAGCTTCTGGCCCTTGGGATTGTTCTTTATAGGGGAGGCAACAGCAAACTTCTTCAGATGTTTCTTAAGGCGCTCCGCCTGCAGGCTTGGGAACACTCCTTGGGAGGAACCTGAGCAGGAACTGTGGAAGCAGAGCTGAGTTTCAGACGGAAGACGTGTATTTACCTTTTTAACAATGACGAGAGACTTGGTTTCGGTTGATTCAAGGAACCATTGACAAATACTGGTAAGGTTGAAGTTTTTCATGAAAAGCATCTGTACTGGTGAGTATTTATGCTGCTCTGAAGATTTCGGTTTTCTTGTCCTGCGTTTACTTTTCCATATAGCTGCCTGTCTGTCCGCTTTATTTCTATATTTTGTGGCTGGCTGTCCCTCTTTGTCCAGTTGAATCCATCCTTTCTGCATCCTGTCAAACTTAATGTTCAAGTTTGTAATTAAGTGTTGGTTATCTTCCCCATTCAAAGTTTCAAAGAGCTTGTGGACTGCTTGCTTAGGGGGCTCGCGAGGTTGCAAAGCGAAAGGTGTTGGCTGCAACAAGCTCCGGGACATCATCATTGGCTTCCTTCTGATAGGACATGCCATTTGTTTTTGTCTTCCTCCCACGTGGACAGCACTTGTGGATGGTGTGGCCAGTCTCTGTGATCTTAAAGCTAGTTTCCTGTTTTCAGCTGGCTGGGGATTTAAAGATTGGTTCGACATTTCGGCCTTACTGCTCTCATTTCTTAACGGCATCCTTGCAGGTTTCTCTAGAACTGAGATAGTGTTGGACTCCTCAAATGAGGGTTCATCATCTAACAAACATACATTAGGCTTCTCGTCCGATTCAACTACTTCGTCTTTTTGTGAAGTCTTCTCAATTGCCAATGGTATAGTCTGCAGGGTCTGAGGGTCATCAGTAATGCCACTCTGACTTTCTAACGGACTGGCGACCTGATGGCAAACATTCTGTTCCTCAGCCTTACCATCTACAACCTTCTCAGACCCAGGTTCCTCCTGATCAGTCAGTGACACATTTTCTGTTGTTGTCTCTTCAATATCCATGGGGCTTGTTGCAGTTGACTCACCACAAACAATACTCAATTCCACAGCACGTTGTGAATCAGTACACTGCTCGGAAGGTTCAGAAGCTACAGGAGGAGCAGAGGCCACGGGTGACGGAGGAGAAGCAGAAATGTCAGCGCAATCGGGGAGAAGACACACAACGTCTGCAGATGGAAGAGAGTGAGGAGAGGTTGGCGATGGGGAGGAAGACGTTGCAGCACTTGCAGTGATGGGTGACACGGTCGTTTCAGGAAGCTCATTGGCTGAGCAGAGGGGCAGTTTCGACAGAGTATGTTGAGGGATACCAACGGGTTCATCAACAAGACATGCAGGAGCGCTTTCATGGACAGCTGGAACATCAGTTTGTTGTTGTTGTTGTTCAAGTCCAACTATGGCCTTCGATCTCTTCTTGCGCCTTTTTATGGCGAACTTTGACAGACGTTTAGAGCGTTTAACTGGGGTCAGCGGGACTGCAGGAACTTCACCCTTTTCTTGTGGGACGGCAGAGTCATTCTCTGACTTTATAACTGCCATAGTAGGATGTTCCTCAGGAGGAATAGTTTTCGACTGAGGACTGCTTTCTGAAGCAGAATGACTTGGTGTTGCTGTGGCTTTGGTCGGTGTTGGGGGACCGGTGCTTGATCTCCGCCGCAAACTTCTATCAGAAGCTGATATGGGCCTGCCATTTACATAGCCTACAATAACACCCTGAGTTTCTTTCAACCTCTTTGGCAAAGAAATCACAGTACCTCGTTTTCTGCGCCAAGGGGGCAATTCTTTCAACAGCGACTCAAGACTCTTTGCGGAAACATCATATTCATCATCGTCATTCCCTGGTGCAGAATGTTTTACAGTTTCAGTTTTTATCCGTGCAATTACATTTCTCCGCTGCTCCATGGCAATGTTATCTGTAGCGGCATTGAAATTTAGTCCTGCAACCAAATTGTCTGAAAGCTTTGGCGCCTCTAGCTTTGGCTCCAGAGTTTGCTCACCATCTGTGTTCTTACTACTATCTTTAACCTCCTCCACAACAGCTTCCTCAACAGTGTCCATTTGTTGCTGCTCTGTCACAATGCTTTCTGAAATAAGTACTTGCTCTTCTACCATGTCAGCCTTTGTGTGTTCCAGTACTTCTGAAATTGGTGGTTCAGTAGATTCACTCAAGACCTCATTAATCACCTGGATTTCTTCAACTGGTGTAGGGAGAGTTTGAACTTCTGGCAAGTCAATTTCTTCTGGCAAGTCACTTACTTCAAGGTCATCTTCTTCTGGAAGGTGATTATCTTCTGGGTCATTCCCTTCTGGAAGGTTATTTTCTTCTGGAAATTCACTTTCTTTTGGGAGGTCATTTACTTTTGGGAGGTCACGTTCTGTGGTGTGCATGGACTTTTCAGTTGCATCTTGTCCTATATCTGCATTTGCAACTTCTTTTCTGCCAACCTCTGTTGATATACTCAAAAGAGATTGAGAAGCTGTCGGCTCATTGCTTTTACTCTGATCCGTCTGACTGGTTTCAACTATGAGATCCAATTGAGTAGTCCCTACGTCCACCGCATCTCCTGTCCCTGGCATCTCCCTCACCTGAGACTGCTCAGTGGGCGTTTGTTGGCAGGTTTCTCCGCCACTTCCAGCAAAGATCATATCTACAGGAGGAACGCCATCAGGCTTGGTGAGCGCCTGTTTCGGGGTGACTAATGTGATGATCTCGGGCATCGGGTTAGGACAGTTTCTCCTTTGGTACGGTTTCTTGCGGCCAGCCAAGGTGCGGACCGTTTTAAGCTCCCACATTTCCTCCACGTACATGTGTCCCCTGGTGCTTTTCCTTGCATTACGCCGTGGTGGCAAGTGACCATGCTGTTCCCTCAAACACTCCGTAATCGGTTTGTTGATATAAATAATGTCACAATGACCTAGATCAGGGTCTATTACAACCCTAGAACCTGAGTTCCTCGGCCTATGGTCAGGTGAGTCCCGGATTGTCTTTCTGGCAGTTCGAGGGGTGTCCGCGTGGTGTGTATTTGAGGTTTTATGAGGGGAAAATAATTTCGATGTTGTATCTTTGGTTTTTCCAAGAGAGTCCCGCTGGCCATCTCGATTCACGTGAGCAGGTTGGCTGTGCCTTTTAACTGGGGAGCTGAGTCTAGCACTTTGAGACACAGCTTTGTTGGATGAGTTACAGGCAGAATTAGCCTGTCTCTCCTCAACAGTGTCAGTCTGTGTTAGAAGAGAGGTGGTGAGCACACATGACAACTTCTTCCCATCTGCAAGTTTGTTGGTCTTCATTATCTTCATCTTAAGAGGGACATGATCACGGTTGTTCTCGGAGTCGGCTGTATTTGGAGTGGAATTGACTAGAGGTGTGGCACTTCCCAAACCTGATGCGTGAAGATCCAACGGTGGGTCGGGGGTAATACATTTCAGCGATATCGCTTCCTCTGGAACTTCCTTAGTTGTTGATGTTGTTGGATTGCCAGAAATAACTAGAGCAATACCTTTCGCATTGTGAGTGGATGCAATAGGAAGCCTTAGTTCTGAGCTAGATTTCTCACAGGTGCTCAGGTTTGATACCGTGACTGAAGGTGTGGTTTCCTGCTTCTCAGCGGTATTGCAAGGAGCTTGTGATGCCAATGCCTTGACTTCCGTCTGGAGAAAGCCCAGGGCATCCACTATCTGCTGTTGATGGTGAAGGCAGAGTTTGGCCATGAACTGCTCCAGTGTTGACGTGGACTGCAGCTCTTTTGCCTTTGAAATTTGTATTTCAGAAGACTCACTGAAACAAACAAAAGAGGAGAGAATACTGTGAATTGGGTGCCAACACAAATCATGAGCAACAATACATCTGCCAAAATAACAAAACATTTCCAAAGGAGGAAATCAAAAATGTTACAATGATCTTGACCAGGGAACCTTATCTTATTTTACAGAAACATTAAATAAAAAAGATATCATACGTAGCCATAAGTGTTTTCACAGTTATTTATTAGAAGAATAAGTGATTTCATAAAGTAAAACTTTCATCCAGTGCATTTGACCAATTATAGTTACAATTAATTTCTTATTTTTTACCTTTCAATGTGGGTTTGGTTCCTTACAGTGTACATCAATACAATTCTACACATGCACAATACATCTATTAATGGTACCTCATGTTGAATCAGAAATAAAAATGATATTACATATTACAACAAGCAGTGTTTTCCAATTCCAAACGGTATAAAACATCTGGTAAAATGTATTACATTACCGTACCATTAAGTGCCCGACAAACAACCTTAACACCCAAAACAAAATGATCTGATGTAGCCAAGACCAAATGTTCCCAAACCCATTTACTGATTTCTGTTATGTCTTTTTCCACAGTAAATTACATATGCATTACAGATATATGTCTTTCAGGACAAGGTTGAGGTTAGGCAACTTGTTCAAGGTACGTACATTGGCAAACACCTTGACAAATCATATTTGATGGTGAGGCAGACCAAAGCAGTTTTAAATCAAGATATTTGGGATTTTGTGGTTCTTCATGAGCAAAATCTAATGAAAATTGTGTGGCAAATAGAAAGATCCCATTGACTTTTTAATTAAAAAACAAATTCTCCAAATCAAAAAAAAGGATATGCCACATTTGTGTTTACCTATACGATAATTAAATCTAAAGCCTTTTTTTCCAGTGTAAAGTTAAATTTTTTAGAATGCAATTATGCAACTGTATGCAATGACATCGCATACAGTGAGATAGATATTTTTACATTATGTAGTAGTGTTGGTCATTAGAATATAAATTATGCATTTTTCTTTTGGAGGCACTGTAAACAGTGAAACTTGAGGAATAAAACTATTGGAAAAAAACATCTTAACTAAATTAAGTGAGCATTGACATTCAGTGTATACCAATATACAAAAATAACAATGACACAATGAAATGGTGTAGTATAGTGTTAGCCACCAGCAGAAACAATCAAAACGTGTACAGCAAGCCATAATATCTGAAATAGTAACTTTAAAAATGGATAAAAATATTTGATATTTGTTAGATTTAAAAATAACATTTGCTGCAGCTATAACCTGACCATTTGGCATGTTCAGGAACTTGATTCCCTGCTGGTTAGGTTGACATAAGTAAAAGTACCTGAATAGAGACAGTGACATGAACATCGTCACTGAGGATTCTTCTGTCTCACTCAACATTAAAAAAGTTTACGATGCAGTCGATATAACAGACAGGTCAAGAAGCAAACCGACATATCAGATAACTCGAGTGAGAAACATTGCACAGACACTATATTACACTGAAAGGTAAACTGTCTGTGTGTTTGACAGTATAAATTAAAATGTTATGGGTTATTTACATTAACCATAAAAATGGATTTCACAAATCCAGGATGCACATTGTCTACTTGACATTACTCCAGTGTTTGAAATTAGGATCTTTAAGAAGTTTCCACTTACACAATCTGTCTAATTACACATTTGCTTAAGTCCATACTTAACTAGTCATGCAAAATACAACTAATTTCATTCCACTTGTAAATATGAATGCAAACTTAGATTTCAGATGTCCCTACTGACAAGCATAATCAGTCATGATCAGTCATGACATTTGCAACTCTGAGATCAACTAAAAGTTTGAACATAAAAGTTGATCAAGATAAACATGTGTGAACACAGAAATTATCCATTGTCAATCAACCGTCCATTTTGTAAATATGTTCTTTATCCTTCTCCATCATACTGCTATAGTGTTACTAGTGTGTGTTCCAGTGTGGTAAAACCTATATTTTTTATACACGCTTATAACTACTTAAATCCATTATTAAATACTGCATGAGATGAAATCCAAACCTGTTAAAATAAAATTTAAATAAAATAATATCTTGCTCTTTTATGATAAATATAAAATTACTTTGTCCTTAAATCACTTCAAACCAATACATATTTGTTATATACACTAACTGCACAGACTACACAAATACACGCAAAATATAAACTTAGCAATAAATACATAAATGTCAAGCGGAAGTAAACTTTTAGGATACTTTTAAAATATTTACATATGATTGTACCCTTTGCTTAAAGTTAAGTTCCCACGCACCGTGTTAGCTTTATGAGGGCAGCCCTGTGCGCCTGTGTATCACTAAACTAGCAGTGATTAACTCTGCTCATCAAAATATTTAAGGTATCGTCATGATGCCCACCGAGAGAGCACTTTCTTGTTGAGATCCTGCGTGTTGGTTTCATGGAATGGGCATGGAGAAGCTACAATTGAATCGCAATCATAAAATATTTTGTGATGAGGTAGTAAATCTATTAGAGCGTGCTACAATGGACCTTATTAAGGGGAGCGTGTTACATGTTACATTTTAAGCTCAAGGACGTTTCGAGCTTACAGCTGGCAAATGAGAAAAAAATTACAAAAGGTAACATACAGATATTATATACACGCACATGACCCAGGCGATGCTAGATGATTGTCATAGCAAGAATAACCTAATCAGCTATTTAACTCACTCTGACTTTTTTTTATATATATAAATTGAGATGAAAGTTCAGTTAAACCTATAGCACTACTACATCTTCAACATAGGGATAATTAGTACATTGATACAATGATGTAACATTTAACAGTTACCATCATCTAAAATTATAATGCAAATAAGCACATTTTCAAATTAGTCCACATCTTATGTGCCTTCATTTGAGTGTTGTTCCTATATTTTACAAGCAGAATCCTTAGAGCCACAAAGAACAATATACAAGTTTGTCCTGTAGAGCCTGGGGTATTAACCTAAGTGCACATGTCCCTGATGTAATTCTATAGATTTTCTCTAGCGTTTAAAATTTGTTTTTACAATCTAAGCTTTTTCCGCACTTAATCTGAGTATACGATCTGAGACACATGGTAAAGAGCCATTCCTACAAACATCTAAAATGTTGCATTTAAAATGTATGCATTTAAAAAAAAGTTCCAGTTTCATCTACTGCCAGTAGACTGAATAATGATCTACAGTGTCTGCACTGGACATGTAAAAAGAGATAATTAAATAAATACATATAAATATAACACCTAAAATAATCAAATAAAGGTGGTTGTGTGTACTTGATCCCAAAGTCTTGGAATGTCCTGAGGTATAACTGTTAGAACCATTGGCGGTTTTGACTT